>JABFPT010003544.1:3981-14133 GCA_022817245.1 Nixonia krombeini
CCTAACCACTTCGAACGAAAACGTATATTCCACTTCTTCGATTTTAATCGTTTCACAGTGACCTCATATTTTCACTCGAGTTGTTACACGATTTAATTCCGTTTTACAAAGGATGACAAATTTTCAACTTATGGACACTAGCGTACACATTGTCATATTTACATAATATACAACAATACGCAATATAATAATATATCATAATTATATATACTATTTGTCCATAAAATAACAGTTTTCGATTTATTTTGTTTGTTATTAGGTCGGAAACTATGAAACGGGCGTTTTCGTTTAGTCCGGGCGTTTATTCAACGCCCGTTTCATAGTTTCCAACCTAATATTACTTTCGTCTTATTACTTTTTTCTCGTTATTATTTTTTTTTTCTTAATGAAACTAAAATCCGAGTAGAAACGAAATCGTTCAAGACGATTTTAATATAACTTACGAAACCACCGAACTATAAATATCGGAAGGAGAGTATTATACGAGATCGAGAGCGAAATGTATTTTCAATCACGCGGCTTCGAGAGTGATTAAAATCGTAATCTCCACGCGGTATTATGAATTTCGCAAAATGGCTAACGCGGCAGTCCGATGCGTCAGCGAGAGGAGCCTCGTTGCTTAGCCGTGCAAGATTAGCTGGCTCGATATATTACGATTTGTCCGCCGTGTCATTACGTATGGATTTTGTGTTCGCACGCACATACTTTGCGGGCGTGGCCGGGACATTTCTCATCTCACAATTAGACTTATTGTCGCCCCGCTCGTAAATCCGCTCGGAAGCTACGCTTGAGTTACTGCCGCCGTGAAGGTACGTTAATTAACGCTAATTAACAAAAATTAGCCTGTCGCTGTGTCCCTTAAATCAAGACGCTGTTTAGATTGTCGGGACGAAATTTGTTAATCCTCTGTTGCTCTCGTTATTTCATATAACGACGCTGAAACACTGTATTGCAATTTTGAAAAAGTGAATTCGCAAAAGAAAAAAAAAATAATGAAAAAAAATTAGAAAAATTCATTTATCAGAACATTTCTATATTGCGTTTGTTCCGAAAGTAGTAAATGTAACATTTACTACGAAGATGGAAGGAAAAATACGAGATGGCAATCAATCTCATATTTCGCGTTTTTGAAACGAAATTGCAAAATTTGCGGGATTGTAAATTTTGCAATGTACGTCGTGATATTTGCAATTTACATATTTTTCCGGGAAATGCATCCGCGTATAAGTGGAAAGTACCCAACGCGGATTTACAACGATCGCTATGTGTTTTGTGAGTGGAAAACGAACGTTCGCCCATTGCCCAGCTTGGTTTACCCATCGCCGATTTCTTGAACCGCTCGAGTGTCAAGCTTTTTTTACCGTTTCTCAAACGAAAAGTGCCAAGCGACGCAAAAGCGCTTTCTTGTTTCCGTATCCAAAAGTGCCAAGAAGCGCTATTGCGCTGTTTTCTCTTTACACTCGATAAATTTTTATTGTCTGTAATGGTTGTTTGTAAGAACAACTAGACGTGTACACGAAGTGTAATATAACTCCAATGTCACCTTCATTTATCTACGATCGAACGACAACCGTAAAAAGTGACACATCGGCAGAAACCGCCTGCACTGCTTTTACTATTCTCAAGAGAACAGAAGAAGCGAAATATCGCCGCTTGGCACTGAAGCGGTCAATAAAGGAATACAGCGAGCGTTACGGGCGAATAATTACCGACCTCTTATTCCCTCTCCTTCGAAAAGTGGCCAAGTCGAGAATCTCGTTCGTGGCCCACGCGCGGCGCTACCGAATCCGCAGGTTTTTTTTCCATGCGAGAGGAAGGAAGAGGAAAGTTGGAGAGAAATGGGAGAGAAAAAAGAGGGCGCGAGAAGCGATCCCAAAACCATTTATCGGATGTTGGCCTCTCCCGTCAGCCAGGAAGATTGGTGGTCCTCTCTCGCTCTCGCCCCGTCTTGCTCTCTCGCGCCTCTCCTCTTCTTCGCTGGCCGAAAGGACGTGCATATACGCAGATATACGAAACGTACCGAACAAGATGCGAGCCTTCCTTCGGCTACCGTAAATGTAAATATCCGACGCGTCGCATTAACATACGTCCTGCGGACTCATTAAGAACGTTAAGAAGGAAATTAATTATCTAATGGGATCGCTCGACACAACCCCTCGACCATCGAATTCCCTCGCATGGGAGAAATCCCATGAAAATCCGCACTCGACAACAATCCACTTCCTTCGAGAGGATTTCTTCGATCTCACGATAATTTGCGTCAAATATCGTTTTCATTTTCGTTGAATTTATTCACGTTACTGTACTTCCACTCGACGGAAGTGGAATTCTTTTTGGTCGAAATTAACTTCCTCGTCGGTTTTAAATGAACGAACGAAAATTCGTCAAACGTCAAACGAACGTTCTGCTCGACACAAGTCGATTCCCGCTGGTGGAATGGAAGATACGCTTGGAAACATCACCGAAGGAAGGTGAGATTAGAACACCATGAACTTAATAACCATTTACTTGACGGAAGTGGATTACATGTGTCGTTAAGGAACGCCCGCTTAGGGCAAGTGGAACATCCTAAAGAGACGTGGAAGCTTCTCGAAGCAAACGGAAGCTGTAACATTCCCAGTAAAACACCAACAAACATTCCACTTTCGACAAATGGATTTTCGCAAAAAATCCCTCCAAACCCAATTGGTGTACTCAGAAAAGAAAGCCATTAAACCTAACCTAACCTAATCTAACTTTCCACTAGACGCAAATGGATCACTCACGTCACTAAGAAACGTCCGCTCGCGGCAAGTGGAACATTCTAAAGAGAAGTGGAAGCTTCCCGAAGCAAATGGAAGTCATCAAATGCCCACTAAAAGCCCAACAAAAGTTCCACTTTCGACAAATGGATTTCCCCTACCAGGAACCCCTCCAAACCCGATTGACAAACCCACCAAAAACAAAGAAAAAACCACTAACCCGTCATTTTCTCCTCCGCGAGACCCGAACTTATCGCCCCACAGCTCCTAAAAAAGGTCTAGCGACAATAAAACCTCCGGTCACTCTCGATTATTTCTTTGTCGGCCCGCATAACCCCTTCCAGGGTGCCGTTTCTGTGTTCGGTAACGGTGGCGCAGACGCGGGCTCCACTTATCACCCGTTGTTCCACTTGCGCGTAAAGCAATCAGAAGAAAATGCGCGACTGGTCCGGAGAGGACTCGGCGAGGAGCAATTATCCTAATGGATGCAAAGTCGTAACCCGCTCCCTGCGCCAGGATGGTAATGAGTCGATATCGCAGCATTCCAGGACCTTGTATCCCCCGATTCCGCCCGTAGTAGGAGGCTCGATGTAAGAGTCTGCCCGAGTGGTAAGTCTCTCTTCCAGCTTCTCCGATCTTCCCTCCGCTCTGCATACCCAGCCGAGGGCCGTAATTCATTCGCGCATCGAAAACCACTCGCTTTCGAGCCGGCCGATGCGGTCGAGCGAGGTTCGTAAATCCAGCTGGCGGATTTTTGGCCGACTTCGAAAACCGCGCCTTGCTTTTGGACGGAATGTCAGTGATAGGCTTCATCTCAAACCGAATTGATTGATCGTGAAAAAACAAATGTGATTGCTGTGGTGGTTGTGGAAGGTAACGACGTTCCAATGCGGTGGCTTAAGTACATTGTTGGGAACCAGGGGGATATTTACCGTCGGATCATCGTTCAATGGATGAAGGGAACATGGTTTAGCGCACTTGTAGGGGCATATGTTGCATGCGCGTTACAAGTTATATTGCGCCAAGATCGTTATTTCCAGCTCTACAATGTTGTCTCAAACGTCAGTGACTATAAAACCCAGCTGTGCACTTGAATAGTTCCGCGAACCCCGTTTCTCTACATTTTCCGTCGGCATGTTTGGAAAAGGTTGTGTCTATTAAAATGTATATTGATCCGACAATTATTTTTATTTCTCCAGTTTGAGGAACATTCCCTGCCAGACATTCCTGAACTGATGTCACTAATATGAGACGTCTATGAGACGTGTGTAAAACGTTGTCAAGATGTCTGTAAAACATTACCAAGAGGTCTATATACCGTTATAAAGACGTTTGTGAAACGTTATCAAGACGTCTGTAAAACGTTGTCATAACGTCTGCAAAACGTTATCAAAACGTCTGTAAAACGTTGTCAAGACGTCTGTAAAACGTTAAAAAGACGTCTGTAAAACGTTAAAAAGACGTTTGTAAAACGTTGTCATAACGTCTGTAAAACGTTGTCAAGACGTCTGTAAAACGTTATCAAGACGTCTATGTAACGTTATAAAGACGTTTGTGAAACGTTATCAAAACGTCTGTAAAACGTTGTCATAACGTCTGCAAAACGTTATCAAGACGTCTGTGAAACGTTGACAAGACGTCTATAGAACGTTGTCAGGACGTCCACGGATCCTTCATTAAACATTTACGAAATAACGAGTTTACCCCTCGAATGACTTTACTACTAATAGAATATACAAGAAAAAACGCGGAATATCCAGGAAGCGCGGAGTGATCGGCGAGCAAGATTCGTCAACGGGTTAGGTTAGGTTAGCGCGAGGATACGGCACGATGCGAGTCACGGGTCTTGTAACCTTCATCGACATATATGCGGTACATACACGGCATATACACAGCCGGACCAAGTGCTAAACGGCTTCGCACTTGTCACTGGACACGGTTATCTGGGCGGTTCTCAGAAGGTGTTCGCTGCGATGCAAAGGCACCACCAGGCCTGACCTCTGTTGCGGAGGTACCTGCTCCGTGCACTGCTTTTCAATGTCTCGATGTCTCGCTCACGATTCGCTGGAATACCGGTTAATTTACGGCTCGCGTCCTCTCGCTCATATGCATCTACTCGCACATACCACCACTGATCCACGCGCACACGCGAGCCCGATCCTCGTACACTTCGCCACATTTTTGTCCCGTCGATTGTTTTGCACATTTTTCAAATTGCGATGGACGCTGGTCGCAAATTTTACTGGCGTTTCATCTCCTTTCGCGGGGTGTGGTTAGATTTTGTGGGATGTGATAAAATTTGGTGGATGGACTAGATGAGAATTTAGTCGTAGCCCGGCGGATCCGCCGAAACGGTTGTTGCGGTAGGATATGTAAAACCGTAAAAAAAATGCCGACTGACGAGACGATGACGACGGCGCAGGGACAGTGGATGGACTACAGAAGGAAGCAACGAGTGCGCAGCTTTTGTATGTCGCGGATCCATCGAATGAAACATGAACCAGTAAAGGGTGCAACATAATCCGGCGAAGATAGGTTGCATTTTGTTTGTCTAGAATATGATCTTCTGCAGGAATAGGGCATCCGCTACCGGGATTCGGCAAGTGTCGTTTTTCTAGACTAATTGACCCAAAAAATGTACGTCGATAAATGCGTCATAATCGATTTCTCCACTTTGGGTGAATCTGACTGGATTTGATCCAAAAAATGTTACTGTTCGACACTTGATTGCATCTTTGACTTGATTATACCTTGGGGTTAATTATTTTCTTACATCACTGACATTTCTCTCAAATATTGGAAAGCGATAAGCAGGTGTTACACTGGTCTGTGAAATTCTGAAGCGATGAACTTGTCCAAAAATAAACTTGGACATGAAAGTTTTTCCTCGTCTTGATGAGGGTGATGTGTAGCAAAACAAAATCATTGTTTGTGTACATCAGAAAACTGTAGAGTAATGAAGGTAGTATTTCAGAGCTTTAAAATATGTGAAAATTAAAAAATAGTGAGTGAACCTCGACTTCTGAAGTCTGAACAGAAGTGAGTGACAGACAGACTTTTCAGTTTCAGGATTCTGACTCTAATAACCATACTTTCTAATACACTTTTTGCTGACAAAGTGTCTCAGTTCTGGTCCAGTGATTTTAGTAATCATAACCAAGAAAGGTAGCAAAATCGATAAAACTTTTGACTTGGTAAATTCCACTTTTACAAGAAATGTCTAAATCAACAACTACGTTTGCGCATATTACACTGAAAATGTAAGAATAATATTTATATACAATAATGTTGATAACAAAAAATAATAAATAAGAATAATAAAAAAAAGAATAATTGTTGCTTTGTGTCACTGACAACAAAGATCCTACAGAAACAGTCTAGTGCATTAAAAATCTCTTATTGTATGCACCGCAATACTGCACAGATTTCCTCTTACACTCCCCAATTTTGGATGACAAGTAACCTACATCCAACCCAATTTCACTGATACAGTACACACCAAAGCATGTCCAGTAAAAAATCATCCTACCAAAAAGTGGGGCATAAAAGTGCGAAGAAATGGAATTCCAACTCTTCACCTGTGGTCACCAAAACTCCAATTTTGGCTTCATCTCCATTTCATTTCCAAGACCCAAAAACGCAGAGTAATTTTCCAAATTTCTGAAAATGTCGACTCTACGAGAGATTCTTCCTTATACATTTCCTACAACTAAAATTACCATCGTGTCCCTCACTAGAATTCTCTTGCTGCGATTCAAACACTCCCAAGGCTTACGTAAACTGGAAGGATTAGCTGCGCTGACGCGTTGTTGACAACGTTCTCAAAAGCAAGTACACACGTTGGCAGAAAAACGACCCAAGCCTTGATCCGTTTGCGGTCTTCGAATCCATCCATTAAATCCTCTTCTGGGATGTCGACACTCATCGGTCTTCCAACAGTTCTATCCCAAGCGGATACGAACCGCGAGCTCTATCAAGCCAGCATATCGAGTGCAATATCCACTTAATACATGACGAAGTAACGGGTAAACCTCTCCATCGACGAGAGGAAGACTCATTGCGACGTTGTAAAACTATTGGATTATTCGCGACATACGGCTGAGAGAGCAGCGGTTAGCGGGCATCGGCTAGAGTTTGTTGGATTCGGGATCAGAATAATCTCGTTTGTCGGCTACCCCGATCAACCTATCCCCGCGTGACAGGGTTAAGCAGACCACGCCCTGCGTTTGCCCGCTGGAAAATCGCATGGAAATGTTTATTCCTCCTACAATAAACATTTTCCGGATCGTTTTTTCACCCATTTATGGCAATCCCTGTTTCCTGGCTTTCAGGGTCGACGAATTTGTCCAAGATCGTCCGGTAATATCCGGAGAATGGTGGCTGGTCCGGGCAAACGACTTTTGGGAAATGCGAAATTTGGTTATTTCCAACAGTGTGCTTTCCAGGCGGATCGTTGGAACGGGTTCTAGATTTTACAACGGCGGATTATACGGTGTCGAGGGATCGCAAGCTTTCTTGCCTTTACGGGATATTTGTTGTGTGTTAGACCCCTGACGTTATCTGAGAAGCATAATCTAGTTAGTGCACTCTGGGGTGGTTGCTACAATCTTCGCTAGACCGCAATCCGATGGTTTTTTGAGCCGGGATTAGCTTTTAAGCTCTGCTTCAGAGTCGTTGTCTTAAAGGTGGCAAAATCTAGTACAAATGGCAATGTTTTCTAATAATCTAAGCGATTTTCGGATAAAATAACAGTCTATCAGACTCCTTCAACGGTCCTGGAATTTTAACGACTGGCGCAAATAATTTTTCTTGCCAAGTAGACTTCAAAAACCGCCATCCAGAAGAGGCGGAACGTGATGGGTCTATGCGAAAGTACCCAACTAATTTGTATGCATTGTTTAAACAATGTTTGCTGGAGTCAAAGTGGTACGAACTAGATGATCCTCTTCAGGACTCGCCTTGCAATGCCAAACATGAGATGTTCCACTTGAATAGGGAAGAAGACACTCTGAAGTATTTATTTTGCCACTCGAGCTGGAACGTAGCAGAATTTGTGCAGTCAACGCTGGGAAACAATTTCCCGAGCATTATTTAGTTCTGGGCTTCGCTGTTGTTGGCCGTATTGTTTACAGATTGTAAAACAGTTCAGTCGTACAAACTTCACTTAAAGAATCCAATCAAAATGTACAAATTATATTTTTGTCACTCGCACATTTACACTCAAACGTGGAGGAAGTAAAATAGAAGTTTGTACTCAGCTCAGAAGAAAAATTCTGAATATCAACTATTTACACTCTTCTTCCCTGCTAAAAAGAAATCTAACCTTTTCAACTTGAACCGTACTACAAACTACTTTTTTTTTCTTTGAAATTCAAGAAGGAAGGCGATAATGCAATACAGATTTTGTGTACCCTCTTCCTCCGTGCGTGGTATGACCTTCATTAATTTCCGTTAGCACTACCAATGGTCAGTCAATTAATGGAACTAATGACCCATCTGTACGTTAAACGTTTTAAGCACAACTGAAATACAACAAAGTCTACAACTTTGCAGAATTTTGGTGCGTACTTTGGCACTGGTCTTCAAAGTTTGAAACGAACAGTGTAAAATTGATAGCAGGGGAAAAAAAACGAATTCAAATTTCTCCGATGGTCACGTGCACTTAAAAAAGGCAAAGAAAACGTCAAGTGACCCTGTGAAAGTTTTCCTCGTCGACATTCGAGTGCGTCCGGTGGTAAATGGAAGTAACAGTAACGAGTTGTGCGGATCTGAGTGGCACGCGCATGAGTTTCGGACCGCGTGGTCCACGGCGAGCACAGTGACGCGATCACGCGACCGTTAAAAACCTGACCTTACTCTACCCTGAGGGTTTGTTCGATGTACAGGCGCACGTAGGACGTAACATGCTAACACCGTTCGCTGGGCTACGTCGATGAATAGGAGTTTCTTGACACGAGACCTTCGCATGACCTTTGTATGGTCCCCCCCGCTCTTTGTACTACTTCTCGCGACCTTTATATGACCTTTTCAAGGGCAAGGTGATTCCGCGAGCGAAGAAAAAACGAACCGACATTTCCAAATTTTCCATTGGAAATTCCACTTCGTGGAAGTGGAAAAGAAAGTGGATCTGGATGAAGAGATTCATCAATCTAATCTCGATTACGTTGATTAAGAGTATCGAAATTTGTACAGTTATGTATCTTTTTTTTTTGACAACGATAAAAAATAAAATCTATGTATAACAAAGGGATCTTCGGATCGGTAAATAATTTATTTTGCATATGGAAAATGAAATATCCCGGATCCGAGCAATTGTTAAAGCAAAGGTCGGCCGTAATTTTATCCAGGGCCTTGAACGACAATTCTGTTTCATCGGCTGACGTCAGCCTGAAACGGTCCGACAACGCGGTGATACGTTGCACCAGGTGCAAATGCACGCTCGCAGACTCGTTTTTTTCCTACGGCTCACCTGCACCGCGGTTTTCCATATCTCGCCTTTTCTCAGCTGCTGCCGTCAGCATTTCACACGCATCATCGAGAAAGAATCGGAAACAGTGGATGTGCGGTGGATCACATTTCCACCTGCCGCACAAGTAACATCACCTATGCGACGTTTTTTGCACTATTTATAGAGAAAAACGGCCGCATGCGGCGGTGCCCAGGCCTCGCGTGTGAACGCACTTTCATCCATCGTTGACTGCTCAAAGATGATTCGAAACGAGTCCTCTAAAAACCTGACCCTTTCTTTTTTTCATCGTATATCACTTTCTGTTGAATCAGATCGTTCCGAAAAAGTTCGGGAACGGCGTCAAAAAAAAAAATCATTGTTGCTGCTGTAGAAGTTTCTTTTGGTGCAAAAAGCTCGTCACTGGTATCAAAAAGCTCGTTGGCATCTTGAAAGGATTATTGCTAGTACAAAAAGCTTGCAATTGTTGCAAAAAAGCTTGTTGCTGGTTTGGATAAAAAGACACCAAAAGCTCGATGTGGCCGCGAAAAAGTTTGTGCTTGGTAGAAAAACCTTTCCCTGGTACCAAAAAAGCTTCCTGGTATTGAGCCAGTATCACAAAAATTATCTCAAATGCGTAAAGCTTGGTATTTAAAAACAAACATCGCCGGGGATTTTAAGCATTTCGTTAGCATCGAATAAAAAGTTCGTTGATGGTAGTTTTAAAAAGCTCGTTTCTGGTACGAAAAGCACACTTTCTAAGCAAAAAGCTCGTTTCTGGTACCAAAAGCACATTTCTAACGCCAAAAAGGTCGTTGCTGGTACCGAAGAATCCACGATTGCCGCAAAAAGCTCATTGCTGGTACCAAAATGGCATTTTCTAACTCCAAAAAGCTCGTTTCTGGTACCAAAAAGTGCTGGCGAAAGAAATTCGTTTCTGGCGACAAAAGGGACGTTTTTAACGTC
>JABFPT010003545.1:0-14133 GCA_022817245.1 Nixonia krombeini
CCTGTGCGGGTGGTTTGGCCCGCGCGTTGGCCCAATCGGATCTTGTAATTTTCCGGGAGTCGCTCTAATACGTCGAACGTGAGGAGAAGGGGAGAGAAATCCTCTCTGTTGTTGTCCGGCGGTAACATTACATTATTGGAGGAGGGTTTGTCTCTACACGGGCAATAGCGACTTTCATCCGCGACTGCAACTCCACTTGCCATTTTTCCACCGGCTTCTCTCTCTCTATCTCTCTCTCTCTGCTCCCCATGTGGAAGGAAAAACAATCTTTGGCGGAAAACAGCGTGTCAAATAATTTATCGGAGGTGAGCCAAAGTTGGCGCTGGAACGACCAAAGGCTAGACCAGGCTGTTATCTATCACTCGCCACCCGTGCTTCTGCTGCCGAGATGTATAGGAGGATGCTTCAAAGTGACCGTACCTGCGGCCTGGTAGCGGAGGACGAGGCGGAAAGAGAGCAAGGGGCGCGGAGAGAGAAGAGATTCCGTAAAAAAGACCATGAATGTACAGGGACGGAGGAAGGCGGAAAGGGACAGAGAGTGCGCAACGGAGGGAGGGGGGAGTGGAGGGGAAACGTGAGCGAAAGATTTACGACTTCGAAAGCTCCCCGAGCGGGTTTGCTTACCTTAGGGAAATATGCGTGTGGCGTGAGCGTTTGCAAAGCTTATTAGCCTAAACCTATTATCCTGCTATTCGAAGTCATGCTTTTCCGCTAAATTACGAGGATATTATTACGGCGAATCAATTTTCTTCGATCTTACATCCGCATGTTTATCGTTGACAGAAATCACTTCTCTGTCTTGTCTGTTCTTGAAAACTTTGCCGTTGAGAACTGGCGTTGCCGAAAAGTCTTACGTTGTTTTCTCATTGTTAGGAAGTTAAAAATGCCATGAATTCATAATATAAAAAGTGGTGAAAAATAATTCCCAACTTTTTATTTCCGTGATAAAAACATTCCGAGGTTTAAAAAAGAATGTCTTTTTCTTCGGGAAACTTTTAAACTTTATTTCTACTATTGATTCAACCATGTGTATTTCTTTTTCTCCCCCTCAAATATTTATTCAATTTCACAGAGGAAAAGTTAATTAACAAAATGAAATCAACGCGTAAGCGTGGTCCTCTTAATTCGGAAAACTTTCAAACAAGTTTTATTTAGGTAATGACATGAATTCATTACGATTTTCGTTACAGAATGAAGAATTCTAAAAATTGTATTACCGCGGAGTTGAGTATGTTTTATCTCGCGGAGTACACTCTCGAGTGGTAGTGATATAATTAAAAACTGCAAAAAGGAACGGTCTTGATTAAATGTACCCTCGATCTTATTACACGCAAATGGCGGAAATGCAAAACCGTTCCAAAGCAAATCTTAACGTGTAATAGAAAAACTGAAACAGATACACGCATTAATTAATTAATTAATTAAAGTAACAGCATTCGTCGAGACACAGTTGAATATTTAACGTCTGCCATGTAACACATAAATTGGTTCCATTGTATCTACAGCAGCAGTGCGATAAAAAATGACCACGCATTATTGCGGATACGATCAAGAGTATTTGCAACAAGGTGAGATGATAATAATTGAGTTTCAATGAGCGGGATTTTAATTGGCCCGATCGAAATGAAACAGAATATGCGTTTCATAGAGATCGCGAGCAAAACCGGGCGTCATAGTCTCGCAGACAGTCCCGTGTTTAAATATTACTCCGCAACGTGTAAAATATCATTTGCGTTATTCCTTCATTTTCGCGTTTCCTTCAAGTTTGCCACGTCGCGTCGTAACTTATTTGAAGCGAACTCCAAGATGCTAATTAACAATCATGAAACATAACTCTACATTTTACATCGTTGTAACCTATTTCAAATAATTCCGGGAAACGAATGAACAACTGCGAAATGCCCGGCGCAATATAAATGTATAATTAATTAGTTGCTTGCTTCAACTTATTCAAGAAATTAAACGGAGCCGTATCGCTGAGAAATAAGCAGCGCTGTCGCTACAGCGGTTCGGTCGAGTTCGAGGCGGGTTACTTATACGCAAGGTCGAAAGTCCACGAACAAATCGCCAACATGCTACGCGTATACATAGTACATACGTATGAATAACGCTGGGACTGAACTTCGCTAACAGTCCGCGTTGTAGGTTACTTTAGAAACACGCTCTACACATCGCAGGCTGTTTGCTAAACATCACTCAACTTGTCAGCGTCGGTTCCCGGCGAACAGCGCGGGATTGGCGCATGCCTCCGAAATACAAAACTCTAATGAATAGTACAGGCAGAGGCTCGCGGAAGGATTAATCGTATTTTTCAGGCATCGCGCGACGATCGCGAAAGGCATTGTCGAGAAC
Organism: Nixonia krombeini; assembly: GCA_022817245.1. Classification (NCBI taxonomy): domain Eukaryota; kingdom Metazoa; phylum Arthropoda; class Insecta; order Hymenoptera; family Scelionidae; genus Nixonia; species Nixonia krombeini. The sequence continues at coordinate 2,353 of JABFPT010003545.1, forward strand.
GCTGTAAACTACACTGGGATAAGGACAATGGACGTTTTAACGCGCGCGCGCGCGAAGAATGTAATGGTTCCATTTGCAAAAATTAACTTCCGAGTCGTTAAACTAAACTAACCTTGCGACAGAATCTATATATGTATATGACGAGCGTATATGTGAGTGTGTGTATAAATGTGTATATATATAAATAAATAAATATATATATATATATATATTTATTATATATATATATATATATACATTACTATACGTGTCCACTGACGTTAAAAGTAATTATATTCATTTTTAATATACCTTTTTTTGTTGGTATGTGTATTAATACTATGCATATACATATGTAGAGATATATATGTATATACATGTATCATTTCGAACGATGCTATTCTCGCAAACAAAACATGTCACGCGTAACAAATTGATTTCGTAAGTTTAATTCCCGGAGAAGTTTTTCCTGCCCGGACTGTTTATTTAAAGTCGGAATAGCGATGCGCAATACAAATCGCTCCGTTTCATTTCTGTACAGCTTGACTGATACGCATGATTAACGAGACGCGCGAATGTCAAATAAAATTATGTGAAAAAAAGAGGATGATACATTTTGGAACGAAGCGCTAAGAATAACATGACGCCGGAACAGCCATCAATCCGTTCCCGGAAGTGGTCGCCGTTTGAGATCCAACGCTGCGATATTTGAATATGACGCCTTGAACCGACGCGCTTTCCAGTTATTAATAACGCGGAACGCACGGAAAAGTAATTTCAACGGGTCTTATTGCAGCGGCGAGCGAAAGGAAGTACGATTTGGCGAATCGCAAATTGGCGGGTATCAGAAGCGCCGACGTTAATATAATTCGCCAAAATTCGTCCGGCCGTGATTATTCACGGAACAAAGCAACGTCGACAACGCGCGACTAAAAGAAGTCGTCCCGTTGAACGCTGGCTGGAAAACTAGTTAAACGGGAGATTCGCGTTTGTACACGAGATAATGAAATTATAATGATTTCATTAACGCAATAAAACTTAATTAACATTCTCCAAGCGCGTAATCTCTCCACAGATATGAAACTGCGCCGTCCTAGTTTCGCGCCGGCGATTAGCGTTAAAGCGTTTTATTACGTTTCGGCAGTTGGAACTGATTCATCGAAACCAATTTTGCAAATTTCGAAGGTCGAACGTCCTTCGCATACGGCCGCCGCGCGATACATCACCATCAGAGCGGAATGTAACGAACGGGCGAGATGGCGGTGGGAAAAAATCCGGCGAGAGTTTAATCGGTGGCCATGGCAGGGCCGCGTTAGGCGTAATTGCGCGTTTCGAAAGCCGTTTCGGCTGCGAATTATTCCACCTCTCTGGCCAGGATCAGACGCTTCCGGGGACATTTTTTCGCTGGTAAATATCGCGCTGGTCAGCCGTCATCGGGCCAATTCCACCAGCGGATGTCTCGCTTGATTTATTATCAGCGCGCGGGTCGCTCGTACGGGCGTATTTCATTTTTAATATCACCGACACACGCGCCTCGGCCCTTTTTTTCGGACGCGAACCGACGCTCGAAACGATTGTTTGAATTGTCCGGATAATTTCATTCGCCGCGCGTTTTGTTGACCACTCGCCTACTCTTCGCCGTTCCCGCTCGCTTTCGCACTTCCTCTAATGGGATAATGCCTCTCGAGGACGACGGCGCACGAGGGTTCACGAGAACTCGCGCGACTGCCCACTACTCTCCACCTTCCGACTCTTCATCCCGCACTTTGCCCGATATAATCCGTCCGTTTCCTTTTTTTCACCTCTCCACCTTTGTTTACCCTCGCCCCGGCGCGGTCGCGACGGAAACAATTCCGCGCGAGCGGTATATATCTGGTTAAATGGAATTACTTTCATTCCTCGCGGATTATTTAGGTCCGCCGCGAAAGAGCATACAGTAGAATGATATTTGGACGGCGAAAGTGTTTAATCAGCGGTCTGTTGAATTATCCGCGTGGCCTTGTTATGACACGCGCTATTCAAACTCCTCGCTCCTTCGTCCACGCTCGATTGTCGCCGGTTAATTATGTACCGATCGTGGGACTTTTACGAGGCTTTTGTCCGAAACGTTTCACCGCCCGGGATGATTTTGTCGTAGACACGTGAATCGTGATTGAGACTACAAAAATTAGGTCTTTTCGCTTCTCTAAAACTACGCACAGAGTAGACGTAACAGTGGAATTTTTTATGAAAATTCAGGCGAATTCTCGGCAAATAATGAGACCCTTGTGGATTTTCAGTTAACTTTCCGATAGAGGAAAATGGCGCTTTTAAGCGCTTGGCGTGCCATTTAACTCTGAAGAAATTCGGACCAAAGTGGTTCGCCGTAATGTTCGAGAAAAGAACCGAAGCGGCGGAGACATGGTGTCTGAATTTGAAACGTAATATTCTACTGCTTGCAAAGTAGCCGTGCGCTTGTTTACTTCACGCCCAGGATTAAGACCACGAGTTCGACTCGTGATATTCACGTTTTACCCGAAACTCTTATCACGATTAAGACTTGTGAAAATAAGGCAAGGGGCTATAGCGTACAACAGGCGTCGCCTGTCAAATTCGAATTTGGTACAGAAAATTTTGCCGTTTTCACTCACAGGGTTAATTGGTGTACGCAAAAGGGATTTTGATTTTCGGCGCATTCTGCAGCGCGGCCTCGGGAAAGCGAGTTTTATCACGGGAAAGGATAATATCGTCGTTCGTTGGAAAGTTACTTGTTTTTACAAATACGCGTCGTTTAACTTTGCTGCGCAAATAAAACCAGTGTTTTCCCTTCGCTGTTTACTCGCCGCTCGCCCGCTTGTTTTGATGAGATATTAATTTATGCAGCGTTATTAAATAAAAATACGGAGCAGCGGAGCGCGTTGACAATGAAAAAATTGTTCATTTGCGCGGATGTAATAAGCAAAGTGAGAGCGTTTAATTACAGTCGTAGTAATGCAGAGTTGCTACGTGTATCCAGGCGTCCGACGCGGAACAAAAACGCCCTCGGGTCCGTTCGGCCGCGTCGTCCTCGCGATACACTTCCTCGCACCCTCCCGACACGCCCCGGCCGTTGCCTTGCACGCGTGAATATCCGTACGCGAGGACGTTCCATTCTCGCCCGCCCTTCGCCGACCCTCGTTAACAGCTCGCCGAAAACTCGCTTCTTAAATCGTGTGTACACAGACCGCTCCGACGTCCCTGCAATCGGAGCGCAAATCACGAGATTAGGGAGATTGCCTTCTTCTTTGCTCTTGCTAATACACACCGATGCGTATCGCGGCATTGGGCTTATTTACACGACCGTCCGATCCCGGCGCAACGTTTATGATTCGTATTACGCGTCTTATCGACAAACTTCACGGCCACGTGCTGCTGAATAATTAAACATGCGGGTTGTAAAGATACCAAGTCGGTTTAACGTCCTGCTTTTATTGCCTTCGTCTTAAAGCGTTGTATTTCCCTGTTTTAAAATTTTCATATTCGTACTTTTGACAGCACTGGTATTTGCAATTATTCATTATCGCTACGGCGTTGGCCATTTGCAGGACTAAATTGGAAATGAAAATATGAACTTCTGTGAAACGTGATTAAATGATTATTTTGGAATTTCAGACTCGAGTACGAGGCAGTGTAAATACACGGGCTGGATTTTAAGCAGATTCATTAAGCTACGCGTTAATTTGTAAGTTTTACCGGTTTCCGCCGGTTCTTTCGCGAATTATTTCCATAAACTCTCGAAAGACTGGTCGCTGTCTTCAAGTTTCATCCATCCAGTTGTAATCCATCATTAACTTTTAACTTCTTCAGGATATTGGCCATTAGGATTTAGTCCTTGAACAAGATGTTAAATAAACTTTTATAATCCAATTTTTCCTAATCTACTTTCGATGGTCCGACTACTCAAGATCATGAACTTTCACATTTTATGGAAATTATACACGGAGTGAAATTCACATCGTGACGTTCGTTAGATCGGTGAAAACGTGAACAGAGAATGAACGTGATTTATCGTGATTTTATGTGACTCGATAAAAATAAACGGAACTTTCAATTTACAACGTTCTGTTAACTTTTGTCATGTTTGCAGAAAAAAAGAAATACAAATGAGTAATTACGCGCTTTGCAAATAAGTCATAATTAATTTAAAAATGTGAAATATCCCGTCTATTGTGAAATGTTTGAATAATGCTCCTCAGTGACTACAACTTTGTTCATCAATTATTTCGATATTGTTGTTTCCCTACGTTGCTACCATCGAACAACCGTTTCAAGTCAGTACCTCCTCTTCTCAAAATCAAAAAACGAATTAGAGTTCTGGGCAGTTTGGCAATAGTTTCAGCGTTCCGGTCTGGTTTAGGAAACAGTTTTGACGCCAGCCTTGAATATTGACAAAATAAAGAATCACTTGAAAGCTTATTCAGAGAATTAATCGGACTCTGCCTATCTCAATCTAACCCAACCTACCTAAAATCCAAAATGGTTACTCTAAACGTAATTACTAAATGCTGGCAAATCTCCGGTATCAATTTACTAAGAATAAAAGTAATCTTAGCCTCAATACATTAATAACGTTATTTAGCAGAAACATTTTCCGAGTAACTAAAAACCAGTTTTAATTATAACGCAATATTATGTATCGCAGTCGTTCGTTATAATTATGTGCATATTTTCATTTTCACCCGGTCGTTATTGACCATATGTACGGCGGTTTTGAAGTAGTGTTACATTTCAGACCGTATTTCGATAACTGATTTCCCGGTGGATGCGAGTTGTAAAAATGGGTCGCGTGTCGTAATCGATGTTCCGTCAGACGTGAGCTTGCGCGTTTCCACGTGCACATTTGTTCACTCTTTCACGTCCATTCCATCCTCGGCGACGGCCTCTTCAGCGAGCCCAATTTTTGTCAAGTGCGCCGAGTGCAAACGGGCGGACCCTCAGGGCACCGATGGCGTTTCACGATAAAAGCTGGAAAAAGTGCAGTGAAAAGCCTCCGGTGTGTGCGCGCGAGCCGCTGAAATCGACATGGTAATCGAACGTGAAAACGCGCGTGGAACGCTCGCATTGACGTTCGGCCTAGTACGCCGATACGGGTTACGGATCGTTTGCCGCGCGTGCACAGCGCCATCAAATGATTCGCGGCGCGAAAATAAAGCGTCGGCGGTGGCGAGTGACGCGCCTCCTTTCATATACTTCCGACGGATCTTCCCGCCCTTCTTTATCCTTCTCGCCGTTTTTTTTATCCTTCCCACCATTTTTTTTCTGTCATTCCAGCGCGTACGAATTCAATTAACTCGCTTCCTCGTTGCCCGGATTATTTCATAACCGAAATGTCCGCGACGAAATTTTCGTACAGTTCCGGGAGAACAATTCTTTTACTCAGTTTCCGCGTAAAACGTTTCTTAATCCGATGACGGCTGCGAGGAATGAAATTTGCCGCGTCAAATCGCGAAATTTATCAAATCTCGAAATTAATTCGATTTCCCGTACTACGGGCCAATATTTTCAGCTGCGAATCGCCGGATTAAAAATGTACACGTTGAATTAATGCGAGCGATTTTTGTTCGTTTCATACATCACTTGCCGTATATTCAATTATGGGTTTTGGATTTAGCAGAACTTTCACCGTCGAGATGAGTCTCGTTTCATTTCACACAGAGGATGCTCTTTCGATTTGTTTCTGTTTCGCATGACTTACCGTGTAGCAAATTGAAATTGCAGTTGAAAAAAAAATTGGTAAATGCATGGAAAAAGTGTCTGCGATCAAACAAACAAATTGATCTTGATGGAAAAGGGAAAGAGGGAAACAAGCGCAAATTTTACGTGAGCAAAGATGAATCAAACTGGCACTTTCATACTCCATACGAACGATGAAATACGGGAAATCAAAAAGATGAGCTTCAAACGCTTCGACGTTCGCGTACTGCGAACTTCGAATCTTTCCTTTTTCCTTGTTGACTCATTACACGAGAGCCGAAGCCATGATTTCCTCTTATTTACTCAGGAATATATCCAATTGCTCGCGATCGCGAATCATCGCTCTGCAGGACACGTACAAAGATAATTATAATAAACGCACAAACACCTGAACTCAACAAAAATCGAAAAATAACGTACCTCGGAGGAAAATGTACGAACAACGTTACATTCTTCAAATCCGTGCAAAATCTAGAACCGCTTCCATGTTCTTCTACATTCGATTAATTTCCTTGACAACAGTCGCATACGGCCGATTCGCATGAAAATAAAAACATTTACATTCTCGCGTAATCGGACGCAAATGCAGCGTCCAGACGAACTAGGCAAATACAATTCGGGCCTTCCCGAAGCCTCATTCGCATTCCTGTTCGGCGCGTGAATCGAAAAAGGGAAACTCGGAAAGTGCGAGCGGAGTTGATTTAAATAATAATGCTGCCCAGTCTTTCCCCGCGAACGGGGTGTTTAGTATCACCCTCTGGGTACTCCCGACGGAGCTGAATTCAAATTGGATTCCCATTTCTTCAAATCGAGAACCGCTTCCCCCGCCGGCCATGTGAGTGGTTGCTATTTTCAGCTCCCCCCGCCCTCTACCCGTCATTCTAATTTCTAATCCGGGTCCTATGGATGCACTTCGCAACACCCGAAGTAGCGGCGGTGGATCGAGTTCTGTTCTCTAATTTGCAAGCGAGGGTTGAGTCTTGCGGGTCCCGACGTTTCTGTAGCTACATTGTGCTGCGAACTTGAAGGGATTCACCAGTTAATTTAGGTGTTGTGTTTCCTGGGGAGCCGGAAGGAGAGGGTCGTCGTCCAACCTCATCGCCCCCCGGCCGGCAGTCCCTAGGCCCTAAAGGCCATTCCACGCCCGCCAGAGAGCGCGGGCGATAGAGAACGGAGAAAAGAACGAGAGAAAGAAAGAGAGAGAGAGAGAGCACAGGGGAGAGAAAAATATTACCACTGGCAGTAGTGGCGATGCGAGCAGGGGCGGGTGACGGCGGTGAGGAGAGACCGCGCTCGTCTCTCTGTTTCGGGGCGAAAAAATCGATGACTTCCGCCGATGCGGTCGCGAGCCCGTTTCGAAAGCACGCGAAGCTATTTTTCCCGTTTGCCTCGCGAGAACGTCACCGGAGCACGAGCTGCCGTCGCGACCAGGTCTACGACGTGAGACGCGGCGCCGGAACAGTGACGAGTATTTGTTCTGTCACCCGAGCCCTGACTCTTTCGCAGGGTCATAAACGCGGCGCTATCTTAACGAGATATCTTCGGGCTTCCAGCGTCTACCCGAGGCTTTCAGATCCCTCACGGATCTGCCCTCGAAAGGGATAGCGCTGTTTCCTCCATTATCAAGACTAATGCTACTCAAGGAGACTCGTGCGAACCCTACGTCGTACCGCGCACTTTACGAGTTTCATATTGCGGCAAACTTATGTCCGCTCGCACTCCCGCGTCAACTTCCAAGTGGAAAAGTAACCGGGAATTATTGTATATAACGGCCGCGCGCTGCCGGCCTCTGTGCGGAATGTACCGCAGAGTCGGATCGCGCGGTCGGGGTGGGGAGGGAGTGTCCCGTCGAGACGAGGGACTTGGATAAGTACGCGCGGACGTGAGATAACAGTTCGATTAACTATTCATCGGGGTTAATCTAATAAATGGCTCGAAAAGAATGAAGATGGCGAGAACAATGCGAGCAAATGTAGCGTGTAAATTGAAGAGACGTTCGAACGTAAGATCGAAAGTGCGAGGCAGGCCCGGAGACCGGCTGCCGCCGCGACACTCCGAATAAGCGTCGTAGCAGGAAAGTTTGCATTTGCCAAGTTGCCGTCGTGAATCGCTGTCGGTGTCATGTGTACAGCAAGTGCTACTAGTTGCCATTACTGCTCGTCTTTGTTTGCGCGTATCTGTCTTAATGCGGTCGCGTAATTGCAGAGTCATGTTTTCAGTCAACGGCGTTTCCTGCGCTCCGTTTCCTCCTCTTTTCTCTTCTTCGGGACGGCGCGCATGCGCGACTCGTCCAAGGAAGACCGTCTCTCGCTGGGCCCTTGCGTCTCTCCCTCTCCCTCCTTCTCCCGCTCACCGGGCTCCCTCTCATCTATCTCCGTCCCTCGTCTTGCGCGACGTCGACGAAGCTACGTCGGAATAACTATTCTGGCGAACCGTATTTCCTACCCCCCACCCCACCCCCCACCCCCTTTCCGCCAGGGCGTAGGACGGCACAGATTATCGCGAGTAATAATAATCAATTTCAAAGAGAGAAGAGTAGAGAGAATTTGCATTTGCCTTAGTCGAGTGAGCCTTGTGCAAACGGAATAGATACTCCCCGTGAAAGAGGTAAAAGCCAAGACCGTCCTTCTTCTTCTCGCTCTCGTGGAAGGTGCCTCGCAAATCTTCCTCTTCCGGCTCAACGACTCCGAATTAAGTACAAGCCTCCTTTGCGCGTCCGACGACGACTTGCCTTTCAAGCGTGCGCCAGATTTTTTTCTTCTTGCAAACGAAATTATTTCAACGCCATTCGCTCTGACAATTATCGGGCCGTTCGAGCATCTTTCAACCGAGACGAGAATCTAATCCGCGGATTCGCCGTTGCCTCGCGTACACCCGACACTTTGCGATACACGCGCGGGCGCCCACAAACGCGCACACACCAGTTTGTATATAATATATATTCAAGCTTTGTTTGTAAATAAAATCATTCGACCCGAACATCCGGCATCCACATACGCGAGCATAAATCAATTCCAATCTTATTCTAGATTCTTCCAATTTCCTGTTATGCATGCGTGTGTGTCGGTGCATACACCGATGCGATCGAGACACGTTTGTTTCACCCACTTCGCTGTCTATATTCATCTTTCTTGTGCTCGCTGCGAAATTGGAACGGAGAATGCCACTGGTGCAAGTAAATATTTGATTACCAACTAGATTTGGTTTCTCGCACGGCAAATGTATTTCTCGGATATATCGCTGTGCACGTTTCCGGTACCTGCTTCTGCATATATAGTGTTTAGCAGCGACTTAATTCCGCGTTAAAAATGCACGTTACGGGAAACTTGAGGACCACCACCACCTTCCTCGATGCGCGCCGTTACGGCGCGAACTACCGCCTAACTCTGAGATCTTATAAAAAATTGATAAAGTACCGCGTCGCGATGAAGGAACGACTCGAACGCGAGGTGTGACAGGCGATATCGGAGGACGAAGGACATGCGAGGTATATGTCGGGAAGTAAATAGGATGGTCGTGATTTGAAAAAGAGTAGACCGCGAGCCAGATGGCGCGATGAGCCAGCCGGCTTATGCGGGAACGATCGCGTCACCGCGCGTCATCGGCGCTGAAACGTCAAGTCTCTGTCGGGAAATCTGGGAGGCGAGTCGATATCGGAAAGAGACGATCGCCCGGCGATTGCCTCGCCGATGCACAGTTGCCACAGCGATTGCATCCTCGACGGCGAATTGGGTGCAGACTTTGGATTGGCATCGGTCCAGTCGCATGGATTATTAGATTCGTTCCTGGCAATCGATGCTCCTCGATATTGTTGCAAGGCCGCGCGTCGCCTGCGACACGCGCGACATCGACGACCGACACGGCGATCACCGTGTCGCGATCGTCAGCGGTATTTAATGCGTGTCCGGAATCAAAGTCGGTATTACTCGCCACATAAATGTATAATGCATGCATATCGCGAAGTTACACTAGATCAGGCAAGTTTAGATTATATTACTCCGGCGAGTTCGGCTTTCCGAAGGTATTGTTCGAGATCTCGGTACACACAAAGATAACATCGGGTCGCCGTCGTCGAGTACCCTAAATGTTATGCAAAGGCCGAAGTATATTTATGTATAGATGGAGCGCGACACATATCCAGGCGAAGATTATTCCTTCGCCAAATAACCCGCCACATCCAGCCAGACGTTCTATTACCATCAGGAAATTATGGCGCAACGAAAGATAATTAACATTATCAATTTAATGAGCAATGGTAGCTACGGCTAATTCAGTCTACGCGAGATACCGTTGCGACAAACTTTCCCAGCTGACGCGCAAACTGATTCGGCCATGGTTTGCCTTTATCAGGAAGCAGCCGTAGACTAGAAGGAAAACAATCTTCGGTTTATTTTCACCCTCACTCGATTAGAACGTGTTCCGGATTTTCCGGTCAGAAATATAGATTTCCATACCCACAAATAATTGTACTTTTTAAAGGAGAGAGGCAATGAACGTTTATATCAATACACTTTTATTTGGAAAATATATTAATACAGATGACATTGCTATCTTCGTAAGTACAGGTTGCGCTGTTACAGAAAAATGAAACGATTCCCTTCGAAAACGTAAAGACACTTATCTGTAAGCAAACACATTTCTCGCAATACCTAACGCGCTGCAAAGAATGAAAAGGAACGACTCGCTTCGCTGATAAAAACTAGGCTTTCAGTGTTGAGTGCATTGTACATATGACGTTTACAATCGCACATATGTATTTACATCTTTATGTCAGCCGCGTGTATAAGCCGTGGGAAGAAAGTTCTGCGAGAGCGATTGGCACGGCTTTTGTTTGACGTTTGCGATTTTCCATTCTTGCGAAGAGTGGAGGACAAGTGGAAAAATCATCCGGAAGGAAATTTCACCGAAAGCAGGCGAATCGCTCGAGGCCCGCTGCTCTTTGACATCCGACAAATTCCCGAGTTTCACGCGTAAGAATTCTCTTTCTCTCGGCGAGTTTCTGAAGTGAATGTGCTTAAAGTCCTGTTAAGAAAGTCGACGGGGGAAAACCGAGAAAAATTCTCGGGCAAAAACATCCTCGAAAGTTTCGCCGAATGGCTCATGCGCGTAAGTGGACGAGGACTCAAACTGTTACGACGCGTTGTGGAAATCCGTGTGGAATGAAAATACGCTGTCATCGCGACGGAGGGTATTCCAAGCTGCGAGAAGCACCGCCTCCGGCTAGATAAGTTTCACTCGGATGTGTACGTTGCGAAGAAACGTCGACCAACTCGACTTAGACCAAAGTGCCTGCGAGCTGGAGAACTCGTGGCGAGGATGAAAGCCTTTCGAAAGAATTCCGGCCTAATCGCCGTTTTTACCGAAACGTGTTTGCGGGAGGCGCCGCAAGGGAGCGCGGCTGTAGCGAGAGAGCTTTCCCTATCAATGATATCATGTCGAGAGCAAAGGGTCAGCCTAGCGAAATCAGCACCAGTCTTTTCTGTTCGAAAACCAAACATTACCTAACCTAACCGTAAGTAAATGAAGGGATAAAACCGGAAATGATGGTTTCATAACCGTAATTAATGACCAGAAGTACCAACATAGGATATCATAGTGCCAATGATTCTTGACGTTAATCGCGATTTTTGTCAGTTGGTATGTAACTCAAGGCTGAATACCGAAGTTGATTTGTCGAAGACAATTGAAAGTGCCATTTTTTTGAAAAAAGAAACAAACAATGGTGGCGATAAGATCGAAACTATTGATGTTATAAACGTAATTACTAGTTGTATTATCGGTCCACATTGACATTTCTTAGTTCGTCGGATAGGGCGTAATACCCGGAATATGATCTTACATCATTTACCTTGAAATTTTTAAGTGGAGAAGAGTTACAGCGTTGGAGACTGCGCAACTCGATAGATCACGCCCCCACCACATAATTTTTCTGTTCTTTCCCTAATAACTCCGCCCCTAATTATGAGAAGGGCCAACATAGTGGGTGATTTTTAATGTCCGTCGTGAGATCTATCCATTGGTGTACAACTCAGAGCTATATCTCAAAGTTGATTTTTCAAAAAAAATTGAAGGGGTACCCCTTTGAAAAAT
>JABFPT010003547.1:0-14131 GCA_022817245.1 Nixonia krombeini
CGACTCAGGTCGACTCCCTATCTCCCGCCCCCCCTCCCCTGCTCATCCTTCGCTCCACATGCAACTCCGGATATGAACAATCGCAGTCGTTCGGAATGAATTTGCGCGCATCGGTCAAGCGGGAGAGGAGCGGTTCCATCGCGGGCCGGGAATATATTCCCCGTGTTTGGCCAGATATCGGGCGCCATTCGCAGCCCTTTTACGGCTCCTACAACCGGACCAGCGACCGTATTTACTCTGCATTTCAAATATTTGGAATGGAGAATGCGCTTATGAATTCCGATATCGTACAGTATTTCGCCAGCCGGGTCGCGCAACCCGCCCGCGGTCAATAAATCACGGCTCATTCGCGAGCCGCGCGTGCGGCGAACCGTCCGCCGGTTTATCGCGCCTTCTTCCACCGCTTTTTTGCGCGTCGTCTGACTCTCTCTCTCTCTCTTCCTCTCTCTTACACACATACACACACTCGTCCACGCTGCATCTCTCTCTGTCTCGTTCTTGCCGTCACTTTCTCACTCACTATTATCCCCCTCCCCCTCTCTCTATCTGGTGGTTTTGCATCGAATCGCCGCCCCAAGACACGTTCTCGACGGAAGCGGATTTCATTTCCCGGACGTCGATTCCGCGCGGTTCCGAAGCTTGTTCCTCCGAAGGGATTGTTGCAAAGCGCGGCTCGTTCTCACGCGGCGGGCCCTCGATTCTATGGCCGGGCACGCACAAGCTTTCCCGGCCCGCCGCCGTTTCTTTCCCGACGTTCCTCCGTGTCTCTCTCTCTCTCCCTCCCGCTCTCCCTATCTCCCCTCCTCCCGCATCCGCATTCTCTCCCTCGCCGCTACGCATCTGCGAGCCACGCTCTCCGACCCGTAGCCATTATCTTCTTTCATTGGCCTTTCAAACTTGAATGGCACCGCTGCGCAACTCTCCTTCTCCTTTCGGTAACTGCTCCAGGTACGCGCGCTGACCCACGCTTTATTACGGCCGAAAGAACCAGGCCGTATTTAGGAGCTGCGTGCTCGCCGGGATTACGACACGTCCGCAGGGATTCACGCTCCGAATCGCCCCGGAAGCTGCCGCTCTTCCTCGGGAACGGCGAGCCGGGGATCAACGTTTCTCGGATTTTCGCCGGTTTTCCAGCCTAACCGTTCACCGAGCAAAGCTCGGCCGGCGAGAGGTCGCGGGATGTAGTGTAGCGAGTGCGGAGTGGTGGGGGGAAGGTTAAGCCTGTCGATAGGCCGTCGCGCGTATCAACCGGCGACAGGCTTGCACGCTCCCGAGGCTCTCTCTAGCGGAGACAAAGCGGTTTAGCGGCGGAATGCCGGATTAGCGCAATAAAGCGGCGATGTACGCGTTTAAACGCGCCAATTTCACAGTCGATTCCGCGCGACAATGGAAAAGCGGATTGCCGCCGCTGCCGGAAAAACTGTATCTGCCGGCGCGCACTCGCGACGTTAGTCGCGAACGATGAAAGGCCGACAAAGAAGCTGCGTCACATGGCTCTGGAGGGGAGGGGAGGGGGTAAAGCGCGAGCGATCTTGCCGAGCTGACCGGCGGGGCTGGTTTGTCCGGCGGGACGATTTTCTCGGAATTTATTACCTTCGGCGGATCGATCGATCGCAACCTCCGTTGCGAATAATGGCGGAAATAATGGCGCGAATAATGGCTTCCTCGTGGGGGTCGGTGATAAAATTAGCCGGGTGAATTATCGGACCGGGAGAGATGCCCCGCGACCAGGGAAGTCACTCGGAAATTTGAATCTGATCCGACACGGTTGAAGGGGTTTTTCAGGGTTTGGTCGCGAGAGACAGGCGACGAGCGAGTGGCGAGCAAACGGGATCAGCAGGAACCGCGGCGGGCTTTTGTGATCGGATTTGAGTCGCTCTCAGGGCCGGATAAGCTACCTTTGCAGATCACCGCTCGAAACTCGGTTCCCCCTTCCCCTCCGATCGGTCGTTGGAATATTGCCACCCCACCCCTTCTCGTTCTTTTAGAGCCCCCTCGTCTCTTACGAGTTCTCCTTCGGCAATTTTTCCCCAACTTGCAATTCTCCATCCGGTGCAACAACCAGTTACCAACCTCCCCTGAATCGCCGACGAGGCTCAGTTTCATTTCCGGTCTCTCTTTCCCGTAAACGGAACGTCGCAGGTGAGCGAGGAAGACGGTTCTCGGTGGATGACTTAAAGGTGCGCAGGGTGGGTGGGGGGATTCGTTCTTAGGATGATCGATATCGTCGAGATCAAAGGATGGCTACCTCAGATCAGTAACTTCGGTCGACCAGAGAGTGCTCGGCGGGAGAATTGAAAATCGTTGTTTTTGCGAGGATGCGCGCGAAGATCGGATTTACGGCAAGTTATAGTTTCCCCCGAATTAATCAAGTTCGCGCTAACCGGGCAACTCATTACCGCCGCGCTGGGAATAGTTTGGCGAAGATACTCTCGCGATAAGAGCCTTTAAACGATCCGCAGCGGCGGCATCCTCGATCCGCCACCCCTCTCCCCCCTCCGGCCGAGTAATCCCGCTCTTTCCCGCTCCTTCTTTCCTGGAGATCGCGCACTCCCGCCGATCCCCCGATACGACATTTATCGAACAATCTTTGTATTCCTCGGCGATTACGGAAACTGCGTTCAGGAAGTCGGAACGAGCCATTTACATTCGAAATGAAGCGGACGCGGGCGGCACGAGGGGATTTTATTTTCATTGGGATTCAGCGCCTGCATTTCAATTTTACGGACTCTCGAATTATAGAAGTACGGCGGCGGGTTCGTCGCTGCAGCCGCGGAAAAATTACAGAAACAGCCGCGCTGAATTCCGAATTTATCGTCGAATTTATCATCGTGTTTATTTTCCATACGCGCGGCGAATGCCCGATGAAGGAGCCGCCGACATGATCGAGGCGGACGGATCCGATACCGATGCCCGCCGCCTATTCGTCACAGTTCTTTCGGACGGGATGCGACGTGGCGTCTGGCCGCGTGTTTGGCGTTTCGAGAGTTACGTTTCCGGTACACGTGGCGGCGCGTCATTTTGACACTGCCACCGGCGACGCTGCGACGGCGTTTCTGTTTTATTACACAGACTGAACAGGAGAAACACGATCTTGACCAAGAATCGTAGCAGTGCGACATTTTTCAAAAAAGTGATCTCTTGATAAAGCTGTACTTAATTAGTCAGAGTAATTTAAGGCGCTATTCGCGTACTTCCGTACTTATTTACAATAATTAAGTTCCAATATCCAATAATTAAGTCTGCATTAATTTACTGTACGATTAATTGAGAACCTTATAAAATTGGTTTTCTTCAAATGTCATTCTAGTACTTATTTGACGGAATGTTGTTCAAAACGTGACTGATTATTACCATTTCACTTGTTTACTGGTGTGTTTTGTGCAAACAACGGACCAGGTTACGGAAGCACGAAAAGGTGGCCGTCCTTTGTCAGGTAGTTAAGCAAATGGCGCGAATGAAAGGAAGGGAAACGGCATGAAAAAGGCAATACGGAAAGGGTTATTAGGGAAATGATTAGCCTCGGCGAGGAATGTTTATTGGCAAACATTGTCCACCGTCTGTGCGCTTTGCCGCCATCGCCTTCTCATTTTATGGTTCGAATGGTACCTGTTCGGGTAATTTTTACGAGTACTCCCGACCACAGAGCGTGGTTACTCGAACAATGCGCCGCACACGAGGATGAAATTGACTATAAATTTTCCTCCGCTCGAGCCGCTCCGCCCGAGTTCGTCGATTTTAATAAGCGGCGCGATGCGATTCGTACTTTCGTTGCTATCGACACATTTTTCACTGGTAATTGTGTTACGTAGCGATCGTTCGCAAATTACACCGTAAATTAATATTTAATTCCGGGAATAAAATGGAATATTTCATGTTTAATTAAGTTAAGCTAATTAAGCGTTGATTAAACGCGATCCAGAAATATTTTTCAGGATATTTTTCGTTATAAACTCTGGTAGTTCCGAGAGCGCGCAGCAGGGCGCGCTGAAAATCCGGTTCCGGTCATGGGCGAGCAGAAGGAACGTGTTAATAATCGGCGAGGCCAAGACGCACGCCATCGCCGCATTAGCCGACGCAGTGGTCGCCGGCGTGATCGTTCCGCAGGAGCAGGAGTGACACAGCGCGGCGGGTCCGCCGGTGGGAGCGGCGAGGCCTCTGACCGACCTCTGCTCGGCCTCCGGTCACCCTTCGGTTTCCCTACGGTTTCCTTCCAACCGCAGCGCTCCGCGGAATAAGGAAGCGTCTTATTAAAGACCGCCGGCGAACTTGGACTTCGCGCGGCGGAAACACCGCAAGTTGTAATACGCCACTGACCGATGATTGTCGACTCTCGGCAGTGGTTTATCGCTGAATCTTCAGTAGCGGGTGTTGGCCGATTTTCAGCGATCGGCTGTTTGCCGATTTTTTGGGATCGATTTTTTGCCGATTTTTTGCTATCGATTTTTCGCCGATTTTTTGCCGATCTTTGGCAATCGGTAATTTACCGATTTTTAATGATCGGTTGTTCGCTGATTTTCTATAGCTATTTTTTGTCAGTTTATCGCTGTCGGTCGTTTGCCGATTTTCAGTAGCCAGCGATCGCGGGTTCTCGATGACCGTTTCTCGCCTCTCAGCCGATCTCGATCGCAGTATACTTCGAGCAGTCGGCTTCCCGGCGAGGGGTCGACAAGGGAATGACGGCTTACCTGAATCCGCTACCTGGAACGGTCGGCATGTCGGCCGGCTCACGGGAAATCCGCGCTTTTGTTCGAAATGTGCGGCGTAAGCGGATTCCACTCGCGGTTTTTCACCGTTACCTTTCGCTCGCCCGACAAAAACGAAAGTCCGCTCTCGAACTTGCTCGATCTCGTTGCATCGATCTATCGATCATCGGGATCATTCATCCCGGTAAAGGGCCGGGAATTAACGCGGTTGCAAAGGACGATAATCGTCAGGCCGCTACGTCAGGGCGTTTCTTCTTCATCCGAGGACTAAAATAACCCGTGTTGCCGCGCTCTTTTGTATCGGCTTTCGTTGCATCGAGCACCGGTCGCAGCATGTCGCGGCGGCCCGAGAAAGCCTTTTTATCATCACTCGTTTTGCACACTCGGGAACGACTCGTTTCCACGAATCGGTAGGAAAAATGTCGAAAGCGTTTTTATGTCCCTGCTCCTGTCGCACAGTTTTATCAGGCAGTTAAGCCGCGGCTTTTTACCGCGTCGGTTTCCGAAAGGCGCGCCACGGCTGCTCTCCCGACGGTGGGAGCCAAATTGCCCCAGCGCGGGGAATACGGCGAGGGGTATTTCTCGCGATAAAATTCGCCTCTTCATCTCCCTCGCGTAAATTACGAATATTCGTCGGCGTCGTATATCGATCGGCAGGTTCCTGACTTTTCCTGAAGAGAGAAGTGGCGAACTTTCCCCGACGAGCCTGTTTCCACAAGCTCGCGTCGTTCTCACATATGGTATCTTTCGCAGGTCGTCTCTCTCGCACGGCCGGCTCGTAAAACAAGGTCTCGGTCGAAATAACGTCCTTCGTCCGAGGGACGGCGCGCGAGATCAGCCGCTGGCATAAAAGAGGCGAAACGACCGAAAAGGAAGTCGTCATTTAGCGAGAAATCGTCATTTAGATAGCCGCTAAAAGCGATTCGCCATAAAACCGAAATCGCCGCTCGCCGATAGAAAGTCTAACGATCCTTTTCTCGGGCGTGCAGAAGTCGTTTATGACATGCCGCCGTGGCATCCGACGCGCGGGGCATTAACATGCGCGATTCCTCCGCATCCGCGCCGCCGCGCCCGGTGATAAGAGACCCGCTTTATGATTATCGCCCTTGTTATTATCATCCTCGTCATCGTCATTGTTATTGACGAGCGCGTAAATTCCTCTTTTTACCATCCGCCAGCGCGATCCGCTTTAAGCGCTTAATCGTCGCGAGCGTTTATCGCTTCAGCCCGCGAGTAATTACCTGGAATCGCCAGTCGTTTGTGATGGGCGGCCGCGTCTTTGGCAGTTCGATTCCCCTGCAGAAATTCCACTCTCGCCAAATCGCGCAGTGCGATTCCCACGGGGGGATTTTCATTTCCAAAAAAACCAGACCAATTCCGCAGCGGAAATTTCGGTTCAGCCGCAGATATTCTAATTCCGCCAAGAGGAATTTGATTCCGCCGAAAAGTTTTCGATTTCTCTGCGGACCATCTCCGATTCCGCAGCGGTAAGCCCACTTCCGCTGCGGAGAATTCAATTACGGCACACTCAGTTCGATTTCGTTGCAAAGCAACGAACGCCGCAGAAGTCGGTCGGTTTCCGTCGAAGTGGCGCACGCGACCCCGCGCAATCGGCAAACAATCGCTCCGGCGAAATGAATATTTGCGGCGGCTGCCACGCTCGCTTATCCGGCGAACATCGATGGCTCATCGGCCGCTGCCTTCGATCGCGCCGCTCGCGTGAGACAGCGCGATTTTTCTACGCGAGGCCTCCGCGTTTATCGGCCCGCGCATCGGCCACGATCGCGGATATTCTTTATCGCTGCGCCGCGCGCGTTCAGCAAAAATAATCGCCGCGGGCGGGAAAAAATACGACGCGAGCATCGACCGCTCAGGCCCCAGTGGACATGTTAGCCCGCAGATGCCGCCGCGATCGTCGGTCGATCGGCCCTGCCTTATCCGCCTGCCGAGATTCTCATACGCGGCGAATCTACGGGAAAATGTGACATAGCAAACTTTTAAAAGTTTGCCAAGGCAAGGTAAAAGATGTTCCTCTTCGGCGAGGACAATGTTTTTGGAATTTGTTACCGATATGTCACGTCGGTTGAGCAATGCTTTCTGAGAAAATCGGCGATTTCCAAGATAAGTCTTCAAAGTCTTCTTCGAAAGATCGAGAGGAATCTAATACAGTCTGCGGAAAAGGCAGCTTGACGAGGGAGGAATGCGCGCTTCCGTCATGGATAAATCGGTTTGCTCGAAAAGGATGTTTCAAGAGCGGACCTTCGCCACGCGATAAGCAGCGAATCGCGGAGGGCCGCGCGTGCGCGCGCGCTATACATCGTGAGCGAACGTGTGCGGCGCGAATCCGGCAAAAAATTGACGATTTATCATCGCCGGCTCGGAGAGGAAGACAACGCGATCGATATCACGATATCTCGCGAGTTCTCGGCGTACACGCCGCTGCTGCTGCCGGTGCTGTTACCGCCGCTGCCCCTGCCCCCTCCCCCCTTACCCCGGCCACGAAACTATGTGCGTGCAGTCGCGCAAGCTGCCATCGGACCGGATTCGCGCGCATTGTTCCGACTCGGAGAAACTCTATTTCAGGTTTTTTCGAACGTCGCGGCGTCCGTGAAAGTGAAATCGGCCGGAAAGAATCGTCCTCTTACGTTACGCCGCGGGGAGATGCGAGATTTATGCGAGGCGGGGTCTCGCGGGAAACGCTGAGCGTGTGCGACCAACCGGCTGATTTACTACGAGGGGGCGCCTGGGCTCTTTCCTTTCGATTTTCCCTCGATCAACGCCGGTTTCTAACTAGTTCGTTTACTCGAACATTTTCCGATTCCGCCGATTTTGTATTTTGCCGGTCGCACATTTCACGTTGACCGATCACGCGAAACGCGTAGGGACTGGAGAAGGAGATCAGGCGAGTCCCGCTAAAAGTGTGGAAGTATATTCAAGCGACGGCACTCGAACGCTTTCCGATCGTGAGTTTTACCGTCGAGGTCGAATGGAAACGCGTTCAGGGGTGGAAGTCGAGGGGAGCGGACCTCCCGAGGGAACACCACGGCGAAGGAACGTCCGGGTCGCCTCGGGTGCACGAGGGAGTGTTGCTGGTGTCCCGAGAGGCGTGGGGGGGGGGCGTCGGAAGGAGAATCTCGCCGATTCTGGCAGCGCTCGATCGCTCGTCCAGATGCCGCGAGATTGGCGTATCGGCGTGTCCCCGGCGATTTATGAACGGCCGTGCCCGCCGCACACGGGCCATTATTACGCGGCTTTCAATAACAGTTAAACAGCGGCGTATGCCCTCGCCGCATAAATCCTCGCCGATCGTCGGCGACCTCGAGGTTACTCGCGCGCTCTTCGCGACTCTGCCCGCCGATCGGTCGCTTCCGAGATCGGCTTATCGCCGACAACGCTGTTAATTGAATCGGAAAAGGATCGCGGAAAAATGTAAACGAGGCGACTCGCAGACGAAGCGCTCGCTTCCTGCTCGTCGTCGCAATCGGCTGGAGATAAACGCGATGGAAGAGCGGCAGTCGGCGATTGCGTCGATCGAACGGTAATTGCGGTAAATACGAGCGCCTCCGATCGGACATGGACGAGTTACGCGAGAGCCGGGCTCGGAGAGACCGCGGGTTCGTGCACGGCGACCGCCGCCGCCGCCGCTCGCGAGCCGCTTCCGCTCGTAGCTTATTACCGCTGTTAATAGCCCCCCCCCCCCACCCCTCTCCCTACACGTCGGTGTCCCGTGTACATTACCCAGGCATCCGCGCGGCGTGTTTAGAATCGTCATGATATACGCACGCAACGACCGATGAAGACGTCGGCTCCCGCCGCCGTCGACGACCGACAACAATTCTTGACGGTCGTTGTTTGAAATCGGTTATCGAGACCTTGCGGAATTAGCAGATTACTCTCCCGTACTATTTTTGCCGATTTTTGGAAAAAAAAAAATTTGTCACGATTCTTTACGGTGACTTTTTGCGACCACTTTTTTTTTACGCCTTTTGTACCGATTCGTCGTACCGATTTGTCGATTTCGAATGCGGATTTGGTTGTCCTCGAATCTGTTAAAATTCTGGAAATATTAAGTTGTAAATGAAATGAAACCTTTAATGATATCGGTCATACAAAGTGAGGTTAGGTTGCCAATTTCTGGCGATCTTCGTTTAAACCGAATCACCGAAAGAACATTTGGTCAGTTCTTTTTCCGTCCCGTATTCGGAAAAAAGAAGAAAAATTGTACATGATCTCGAAAAGATCGAATGTCCCGGGATAAATGAAAGACGAACTTTTCGACGATTGGCATCACATTTCTGTCTTAATAAACGTCCCTGGCGAGTGGGGAATAAATGCGATCGAAGGAGATGAATAAAGCGGAGGATTCGACCCTGTTTACCTCAGCGGGGTGGCGAAGTCGATGAATCCCGGCTTATAAGACGATTACTCGATGATAAGTCGAGGACGAGTGTGACGTGGACAAGGGGCGAATTCACCCCTCTGGTCTTATCGTCTGGCCGATACTCCCGACTAATCAGCGCCCTGGTGTCTATAACAGTCGCTGTGTATGAGTCTATATATAGACACTCAATAAATGTATATATATATATATATATAAGTTGGGTGAAAAAAAATTCTCCCCAATGGCCCGAAGCGAGCCACATTTTGACAAATGCGTGCAAATCGCCGTTATTCCGGGGGAAATGTCGGTCGGGAGATCGCGCGTAATAAAAGCCATTGCAATCGATCGCGGGTTGGTTTTTAGCGGTAGGAAAATCGGCTGTTATAAAAATAACAGCGGGATAAACCGGCGCGTCGTTAACAAGTCGGAATGTTTCGACAATCGATGGGCACGTGACCATAGAACTGCGTCCGCTGAAATGACGCGGGGCCTCGGCCGGCCAGAACAAAGTATTAATTGATTCCCATGCGCGCGCGGTTCGACCGTGCGCGTGCGGTGAAATGACGTCGGTGTGTACAAATCGGGCGGGCGGCGTATCGCGTCGTTAACAAATGATCGCCGAGTATTTTTATCTTTGATTTAACAACGCTGCGCGAAAAAAGCCCGCCGCTGCGAGCACCGCGTATTTTTTCCAACGCTCGTCTTCCTCCGCGCCCGTGGAATATAAAGCCACGCGTAATTGCCACGCTCGCTCGTACATGCGCGTACGTGTGTGTGTGTGTGTGTGTGGTACACACGTCCACGGTAGTGTGCAGCGTACGTCGGATCTGATCGCATGCTACAAAGATATTAATCATGGTAAGTTGACGTGCCCTCGCCCCTTCGCTTCGCGTTGCTCACCACCCCCGCTCCGCAAACGCCCCCTCCCCCTTCCACGACCCCCGCCGCGGCAACCTCTTTTCGAGCCGACGTTTTCGTAATAACGTCGCGCACACTTTGTCGGTCGTCGTTCCTCGGAAATCCAATCGAGTGCATCACTCGGCTCGTATTTTACGCGTGCCAAGATATGCACGGTGAATCCGCTAGACTGCGGAGGATCTCGCTTCGGTGGAGCCGAGTCCAGCCATGTCGGGAGGAGTCGACCTCCGGCGAATGGAAGCTACTTCTGTAATACGGAATCTACTTGCTCTGAGTGGAATCTTCCCCCGCTAAATGCAACCCATTTTCGTCTGGCGTCTGTCTACTTCCGTCAAATGCAATATCTGTTTTCATCTATCGGAATCCACTTTCGTGAAATGGACGTATAGTGGAATCCACTTGCTTAAAGTGGAATCGACATTCGTCGAGAGGAAACCGCTCCCGTCGAGCGGAGCTCGTTCGGACGACGAGGCGTTCCACTTCCATCGCATAGAATCCACTTTCCTCGAGACAAATCCACCTCCGTCAAGTGAACTCTATTCGAACGGCGAAAAAACGCGTGAGTAAATCGCGCACTTTGTCGTGCGACCGTGACCGACGATGCTCGCCGGCCAACGGTGACCACACGATACTCCCCGCCCGCGGCCAAAATATTTGTCCGCGTCGGAGCCGAGCCGTTGCGCGTAATGGCGAGAATAAAACACGATTGAGCGGCCGATCCCTCGGGTTCCGTCCCGTGCGCGGGTTTATGGGGAGTCGCGCGGTGCGCGGTGCGAAGACGCGGAAGCCCAGTCGCCGGGGACTCGGATGAAAAATAGCCCGGGGTAGATGAGAAAACGCGGACTCGTCGCGTCCGTGCGGCGTCGTGGCGCGAGGCGATCGCTCGCAAGTTCACTGCTGAGGTCTCGATCCAGCCTGTTTCGCGGCCGCGATACTCGCGACGTCGACTCGCTTTCAAATTAACCCGTGTGCGGTCGAAAAAGACAGGTTCCGTTTGCGGCGGTGATGAATTTATTACGATTTTATGCTCGACGCGTTGTTCGCCATTGAAAGTATTCCCGCCCGGCATCTCCGATAGACAGAGCGGGCAAATAATAAAAGAAATCTCATAACCGGCCCGATTAATAATGTACGCGGGTATACCGCGGGAACGCGGCGGCCCGTAATGAAATGTTATTTTTAATCAGTATCATTAATTGGGAGTTTATTTATTATTCGCCTGGTGAAGGAAAGAGCGGCGCACGTGAATGGAGAACGTTATTCAATTATAAATTGCGTTATCGCATGCTCCGCCGTTATACGCTGCTTTTGCAGTCGGCTCGATATTTTTTTTCAGGCGCCCGCGCCACTCATACCCGCCGCAACCTCCGGCAACAATACGCTGCCCCGAAAGACCGGCGTCCCGCGGCGTCATCGATGCGCGCCACCGTGGGATCGCGCGGCGCAATTTATCGGCCCGCGCGCGGACTTACCCGACCCGGCGATCGGGGAAAACTGCTCGACTGAAACGCCGCTGCTGCAACGCGGTTCCGTTCTTGCAAGGGGAGACATTTCGGGGTCAAAAATCGGCAACGATCGGTTAGAATCGGTTGCGATCGGTTCTCGCAAATATCGTTGGATCGTACATATCAACGTATTCTCGCGTTTCGTGAGAAAGAGAGATCAACGATGGAGTAATTTGACGCGAAAGTGGAGGCGCACTACCGATTTCTGTAACTCTTGGCAAAGTAGAGAAGTCACGTGATTCGGGAAAGTAACGAATGAACGGCGATTTCCGAAATGTCTCGCGAAGGTACACCAAATGAAGTTGGGAAACTCTCATCGAATGACTTGCCGCTTCGCTGGCGCGTAACGCGTCCTTTGACCAATCGCCACGCCCCCTCTCGACCCTCCACTTGGGCCTTTCCGTAACAGGATCTTAAGCGCGCCATCCAAATTTCATCATCTCGAGACTGAACTTTCCAGCGGGTCGAATCAGTGGAACAGACCTCGTCGACGCTTGCCATTCGTCCCGATATGAAAAAACGACGTGGCACGGCTTTATCGAGGGACTCGCGTGTCACGAGCGCGGCAGGGACGCACGAAAGTCCGTATCGCCGACTCTCCCTTCGCAGCAGCCGCATTTGATCACCGGTCAGGCCGAAACGCAGGTGCTGCGGCGAGTCCGGTAACTGGCGCGATTGGCCCAGTTCCCGCGCCCACGCGAGCTCGCCACCCTCGCTCCTACGCGCCTGCGAACACCTCCGACATGGCTTCCACCTCGAGCGATGCCGATTCGTCTTAAATGTCGTACTTAACCGATATTTATCGGGGATCGATTCTGAATAGATCTCGATGTTTGGCGATTAATTTCTCGAATGAATTTTTGAGAAAATGTCAACTACATTGGCGAAACGTAGTTTCCGAGATCGGCATGTTAACCGATCGGATATTTAATTCCTGGTGGGGAGGGGTATATACCGACTCATTGCAAATCTATTTGATTCCAGTCGAAAAGATGCTCGTCGCGGCCTCGTTACGTCGTTAGGAGACCATTTTCAATTAGACGTTCCGCAGAAGGAAACGAGTAGGAATTTCTTGTTAAGTACTCGCGACCGCCCAAAAGGCTAGCAAAGCCGGGCTTCTTCATTAAAATCGTGCCGACACCTTTACGGGAGATCGAGAAAAAATGCCGGAGCTGGTTTTTATACCCTTTTCAAGCCGACACTGCCACAGTGCACTAATTTTCATGCCTCGGCATAATTATCCGCCTTATCATTCATTTCTTGCGTTATTAAGCAAACTGTGGAGGGCAGCGCATCCGTCGTCATTCCGTTGAGAATCTGAACAGCTGTAAAAACGTCGCTCCGTTCCTGCCCCTCGGATCGGTCGCGAATATCAACATGTTTGCTACACATTTAATTACTGGGGACATTTCTCAACGGAGGATAATTCTAACCGCTGTGAAATTAACACTTCCCTTTTTTGAAAATAGAAGAAATATCAGAAGTTGCGTGTATGTGAGGATTAATCTTGGTGTTCGGAACGGAATGATGCGTCGTTGACTTTTAGATACTGAAATGAGGGAGAAACTTGTGAGATAATTTAAATTATTTAATAATTTAAATAATTTAAATTACATTGAAATCCGGTAGATCACGCCCCCACCACATAATTTATCTCTTTTTTCCCGAATATTTCCGCTCCTAATGGCTGGAGGGGCCAATATGGGGGGTGATTCTTGATGTACGCGGCGAGATCTATCCAATGGTGCATAAGTCGAAGCCGAAAATCGAAGTTGATTTTTCGGTATTTTTTCAAAGAGATGAATTTTTCTCGAAAAATCAACTTCGACTTTCGGCGTTGAGTCATACACCAATGGATAGATCTCGTCGTGTACATCAAGAATCACTATACATATTGACCATTCCCACCATTAGGAGCGGAGATATTCGGGAAAAACGAGATAAATTATGTGGTGGGGGCGAGTTTAACAGTTTTCACGCTATAACTTTTCTTCATTTGAGAATTTCAAAATAGACAAAGTGTCATCTTATTCCGGACATTAAGGCGAATCCAACGAGCTGAAGCACGTCGACCTGGATCAATAATATGGCTTTCAATTGCGATTAGAGTATCAATAGTTTCACTTTTATCCTCACCATTTTTTTCTTTTTTCTTCAATATCTCTGCCCCTAATGGAGTAAGGGGCCAACATGTATAGTGATTCTTGATGTACGCGATGAGATCTATCGTTTGGTGTATATGTCAATGCCGAAAGCCGAAGTTGATTTTTCGACAATTTTCCAAAGGGGTACCCCTTCAATTTTTTGCGAAAAATCAACTTCACCTTTCAGCATTGATTTATACACCATTGGATAGATCGCGTCGCGTACATCAAGAATCACTATACATGTTGGTCATTCGCACCACTAGGAGCTGAGATATTGGGGGAAATATAAAAATTTTTAGGGTCGCGTCATTTACTGAATTTCACAGTTTTCGCCCTATAACTTTTCTCCATTTAGGTATTTCAAAATAAACAAAGTACCATTTATTCCGCGCATCAAGACGAATCCAACAAGCCATAGCACATCGATCTGAACCGGTAACACAAGTTTTAATTACGGTTACGGCACCGCTAGTC
>JABFPT010003550.1:1878-14097 GCA_022817245.1 Nixonia krombeini
ATAAAGAAGAAGAAAAGTACGCAATTTGACCGATTATGTACGTTTTCAAAACACGTCGCTGAAAGCAATTTTCATTTCACAGTCTTTATACTCTGCAGGAATGTCTGTCTTCGTGAACAAATGTTTGTTAGGAAATGATTGGCGATCTCAACTTCTGCACTTTCGATGCAACGTTATAACAAATTGATACGATACATTCATCATTGAACCACAAAATTGACCGAGTTATAAAACTGACAAAGAAGCTGGTAAGACTTGACGTACACCATCGCTTTTAATTCGCCGCCTTTGCCTTCGTATTACTGTTTTATATCAGTCCAAATGAATTGACTTCATTGTGTAAATTTACCGTGATCCAACTCACGGATCTGTATCGAATGTTTCGCAATTATAAATACATTCTAATTTTGTCACAACCAACAAAAAAACGTAGTTACAAGCAAATGCATTATTCATGCGGTAGATTATATTGAATTAGCAATGGCAAACAATAATAAATCTGTAATGATTGAATCGTGGTTTACCTTCGTTAGTCAATATGGACGGGATAAATGAGAAAAATGTACGACGTTTGGGACAAGGGGACAGAAGTATATTTCTAAAATGTGTGACTCGAGGAAAGGTAACTTGAGGTCATAAATGGCGGTGTACTGCATAGGGATTACTTGCACAGTCGTGCCTCTCATCCGCAAAGTGCATCGGTGTAAAAATTACCTGCCTCATTTGCCTACATTTCTTTGACGAAATTTGGATTCGTTCACTTAAACGTTAAATCTATGTACGTATATACACGTATACACACACATACACATACACACAGAGAAATATACAGAATCCATAGTTTTATGCGAGCTTCATAACGTGGCGTGTTAAATAAATAAAAAAACAAGAGTACCCAAAACGCGTAAAAACGATCACCGGACGAATTAATGCGTGAACTTTTTAAAACCTCTCTGGAATCGCAATTTAATTGCTTCTCACGGATGTATTATTTTAAAAAAATCTTGCATAATATTTTGTACATGTACAATTAAATTTATTAACCGTTGAAACGAATTTATTGCGGTTGACAGCGAGCGAGCCTATTTCGCAACCTCGTTAAGACGAGAGAAAAAAAAAGGAGCATGATAATTTCACGAGCGCGAAAGACATCGCTTACGAAATTAAGAACAAAGAGGTCAGAGAATTGAAAAATGTTCATTCGAAAATCCGATAAAAAATCGGCTAACAGAATTAGCCATTTTTATGGAAACTAGTTTGCAAGGAACTCGTTTACTCGGTCGCTTTTTTCAGCGGGCCCGTAAAGCGTTTTACGAGCCTACCAATAGCTGCTCGCAACACTTGCATCCCGCAGCCAAATAGATTCGCTTAACGACGGAATAATATGACGAGTCGGGTACACATGGGCTGTGCCGAAAGCACGCGCGGGTTCTAGTCTTTCCATCTCCGCAGCCGCCGCCGCCGCCGTCGCTGTTATTGCCTGTAGCTTGTATCCCGCATTCTTCGCGTGCAATTTTCCAGAAGTGGGCGACAAAGCCGTTGTCACAACAACGCGATGGCACGAAAGAAGAAATAATCGGTAAGCCGAGGTAGCGAAATAAACGACACAATCGGGGCTTGTCGATACAACGTCGTCGGACTAAAGAACGAGTAGGAGCGAAAGAGAGAGAGAGGGGGGGAGGAGGAGAGCATGGAACAAGAGGGAGATACGGAGAGATCCGAGTAAGAAGAAAAATGGTGTACGGTGGGCGTTATTCTCGCATTGTTGCTAGCCTTCTTCTCTTTCAATCGATGATTCTATTTGTCCGTCAAGAGATTTGGAAACTCGACCTGTTAAAAAGTCTTTTTGCTCGGCGAATACGGGACACCCGAGACGCACCGATGTGCCGGACAATGTGCGCGGAAAAACGATTCCTCTGATCGGCGCAACGCGAGAGCGATCCTCCGACGCAACCGCGACTCTCCTTCCATCTGCCTCGGCCGGTCCGGTGTAGCGCGACCGACCGCCGCTTTTCACTTTTTTCATTGTTTTTTACGCCTTCCAAATGGCCTTTCTCGCCGGGCGAACCCGAGGCGACGCGCCTTTCTCGAAACCGATCGAGGCCGTAAATATCTAATCTGACATTTCACGTGCTCGTGGCGCGCGCTTTCCCAGGCATCCTGATTAATTGGACTTGGTAACCGGTAACGTGGAAATTAACATTTGTACTTGCGTTTTTTCTGCCGCATATAATTTGGCCGAGCAGTCGAATTTATTACGCCGCGGCTCCGTCTATTATAACACTCCCCACGGCTGCCGTCTATTTTTTTTTTCTTCTTCTCTTCACCGAACCTTTCCCATGTTATAACCGAGACCTTTCCCGGCATGATTTTTTTACCGTTTCTGTGTTACGCAATCGTGTATCGATTTTTTCCGTTCAAAGCTCGACGCAAAATTAGAATGAGAATATGTGTACAAATACTGCCGGATTCCTGAAAAGATCATGTGCATTCGAAAGTCATAAATCACGTTTTTAAATTTCGTTCCGCGGGAGAAGAAAAAAATCATCGCCGTTGACTAAACGTCGTTTAGTACGGCGCGTGGAAAAAACGCCGTGAAAAAGTCCAGGCCATGACAGGTTCGACTGTAAATCCGGGGAGGTGGATATTTTTCGTTTTCCGGCAAATGATCGAGATTCGGTGGCATAAGGTGGCCAAAATAAAAGCCATCCGGAGGGGCATGGTCGAGGATGACGCGGCGCACAGGATACCATAGTTCTCGTTCCGTGGATAAAAAAGTACGTCTCGGGCTCTCGCGTGAAGCGGGCAAAAAATCCCCCCGTACTTCTATTTTCGGTAGACGAGCAAGGTAAAAAAACGCGTTTCTTCCTGTTCGTGGCAACGAGCGGCCGGCCACGCGTGTCGCGTTCCGGCGGGCCTCGCGTTTACGATAATTGTGCGTGCTTGCGCGTGTAAACGCTCGCGCGGTACATGTCACACCTTCCCTTCTTGCCTTCTTCCCCTTCCTCATCGGTCGTTCGGTTTCTTACTCGCGGACAAACCCTATCTTCGGATTTCTCCACACAAATGAAAATCGTTGCACGCCATACTGCACTCGTTTATTCCTCCCCACTCTATTGAAGATCTCAGGAATTACGGCAATTCGAATTGACGAAAGTCAAATAACCTCGGTAGACTATAGTTCCTACGCAGCAAAACATATTTGCTGCGTCATGGCCAAATTACAGCCGTTCCCACGTGATTTCCCACATTTAACTTCGTTCCGAACAACTGCTTTGATGTTTGTGAGACGCGACATGTAAACATCGCTTGTGGATTAGTGGCGAAATTAATATTCTTTGTTTCGCGGCAGTTAATATGAAGGTAATCGAAACTGAAAGTAACGGACAAAGAAGAATCATGTTCGTCACGCGAAAACATACGTTTGAGTGGTTCAAAGCGTTAGTCGGTGCGAGTAAACCGCGATAATCGATACGGCACAGATCGATGGTGTCTCGCTCATCCCCGCACATTTATTATTAATCGCCGAATAATCGCTGAAGGCGCTTATAGTTTTCAGGGTGACAGCGACTGCTACTCCTTTTTATGCATTTTCCTAGTCGATTCCTTCGCCACACTGAAAATACTTTCTCCCAACTTGGGCCGGAATTTTCTGTGCTGTCAAGAATGTTTGCACAACCGACAAAGCTGAAAGGAAGTTTAATTGGTTTTTGGATTCTTAAAAAAATGTATGTTTGATGAGAAAAAGAATAGGTTCTCCCCGCAAACTCAATTCGAGTTTCTTATTTCCTTCGCGTAATTACATCTTTTATCTCGCCGAATCAAATTTCAAAGTTTGTCACCCAGCGGCGTACTCGCCGCCGAAAATGCGACATTCCCGTGCGATCGCGATCGGTTGTCGTTTAATCGCCTCGATTGTGTTACGAGAGAAAGAGAGAGAGTGTAAGACTGGAGTAGAGAATTTTCAGAAAATTCATTCTCCGTATTGTGGCGAAACCGTTGCAGACATCCTTTCGCCGTTGTACAGATGGCTCATCTCGTTCTCTCTCCGTCTCGCATTGGCGGACGCTTCATTACACACAGACACGCGCACACACGCACCGGTTATCGTATGCACTATGGAAGGAGAGCACGGCGTATTGGGTGTCCGTGGAAAAAATTCTCCCCTAGGACCTACTCGGCTATGTCGGATCCTCGCCTCGGTCCGGGGGATATCGCGCGCTATCCACGCCGGTCCACGCAAGCCCAACACGGCCCGCTCTGTAACCTACTCTTCCGCTCCGCTCTCCTTACCCCGCTTGTCAAATTCGACCACCGAAGCGCACGTAACGTCGTCGAGCTCCGGCTCGAGAAGAGGATCACATTTCGGCCACGCGTGCCCGCCAACTATTACATTATATTTCATGGAGATTGAATGTCCTCTCGCCACCGCCGCTTCTGCTTCGCGTTTGCGTGCAGTCCTGCATTACCGACTGAGTCCGCTCCGTACAAAAGACTTGCCGCAAGTCGCGCGAATTTACGGGTGAACGCGCTGTGGGTGGATGGAACAGTGAGAGAGATTTTCCAGCGTGAACGCAGTAATGTGTTTGCCTTTTGCGAAAATTCCGTGAACATTCGTTTTCTTTTGTAGTTCGGGGTTGCGTTACTGCACGGTCGGTAGTACAGAAAAGCCTACAGGAAAGTTGACGATGCTTTCGTCGCGGACCGACTGTTGTCCAATCGCTTGTAATCGAACGATGATTTGTACCCGACGATTAAAATGTTCCACTCACCGTCAACTCGACTCCACATTTTGAGTCGCGTCTTTATCTCTCCCCTAACATATCTGTAATACACGTGAAACGCCTCGAGAGTCAAAGTCCGCACTTTTTATCTGGCCGATGTCAAACTTATTTTTTTCTTGCTGCTTTTCAAAATACACTAATTGCGTTAATTTCACGCTGGCCTACAAGTTTTATGGAAATTTGATTCCATCATCCCGTTATCTGTTACGACCGTGTTGGTCCGGCGATAAAACTTGTGAGAGACGAGGAGAATATCTGTAAAATGAACGCAGCGATAAGTATGATGGACCTCTTTCTCCCCCTCTCTTTCTCTATCCCTCTCTCTTTCTCCTTCCAATCCACGTCTCGCTTTTATCGGAATGCGAGTATTCTTTAACAAATTTATTTATCGACCATCCGGTTCGATTGACAACATTGCGCGAATCAGACGTGGGGAGAGGGACGATAAGGGAGAGTCGGACCTGCAGGCATAATTGAATCTCGAAACCGCGCGAACGGGAAAGCGCTGGCGCTCCTTCATCGTCTTGACCGACTCTTCCTCTCAAAGGAGTCTTCGGCGTGGTGACGAAAGAACGTCCGTTGAATCCCCGGCGTGCTTTTCGCACTGGTTTTTTGCCCGTGGAATCCGGAGCAGCAACCCTCCCGTCTGCAGGCGAGAGTAAACCAGGCCCTGGTTTGCGAGCGGAATGATGCAACCACGGTAGAAAAAAGAGGGGACAGGGATAGTTGAGCACGTTGAACGAGCACACCTCGGCAAGCCGACAGAAATGATCTCCGCGATAATTTCCTTTTCCGATATTACCTCGCAGTCCTCTCTTTTTAACGACCGGGGCGGTAATTTCACGACGATTCCGGTTAACATTGGTTCCGGCAAAAACCAGAGCACCGATCTCAGGGCGCGTTGCTCCAGAAACGGATGATTCCGCCGCTCCTTCGGTTCTGTTCGTTGCCCAGCCTCGCGAGAACGAACGTCTCCTCGACTGAAGGTACATGGCGAGGGGGAGAGAGAGGGGTGGTGGTGGTCGGAGATAGGCAGGGAAGGGGAAGTCGAAAAAAAAATGCCGCTTTATATTTCAATCTCGGCGCAACGAGAAAACGAGTTGGTTCCGTTTACGACGTATAATTGTTGCCAGTCAAGGGCGATCTGACGAGCCGTTCCTCGGAAACTCGTGAGGGAAAAGTGCCCTCGATTCTCTCTTTCTCCATCCATCCATCTACCTACCACTACCTCCACTTCTACCTCTCCTTCTCCCACTCGTCCACCTTCTACTTCTGCCTCTGGTTCTCCCTCTGTACATCTTTAACGTTTCTTTATCTCTTCGTCGCCTCGTTGTTATGCCGGCGAACGGGTCTCTTCGTCTATATCTCGTCTAAGGCACGAAGAAGCGCGCTCACGTTGGTGTAATTGCCGTTTTGGTCTGACTGAAATCCTAGCTTACATATGGATGTGAAACGATCGTTTTGCGGTTGAATAATATCGTGCACTGATCAGCACTTGATTCCACTGTTGGTGTTCACGATTAATCATACTCGTCATACTCGTATGATATGTCGGCCCGGCTAATACGTGGCTCGTTGAGTGTATTCGTCCAAAGAAACGGTTCGGCTTTCCAAACGCGGCTATGTAAATCACTTCTTCACGGGTATAGATACAAATAAAACGCGACATTCCGGTCAAGAACATTTGGCAGCATCTGACACGCGATGTTATCGCGACTTGCGCAACCTCCGTGTTGTGATAAATCCGTTGGGCGTCGAATCTTGATGCACGGAATAATTTTTTTCCCATTTTCTCGTAACAGGGACCGATAACCGACCAGGCTCAATAATCAAAGCGATAAATACAAGTCACTGGAAATGAACTCTGCGAAGTGTGTAATCAACAGCAATTGCAAACGGCGTGTGTTTCATTTATTTTCACGCAGTAATTTTACAACGCTCGTATCATGTGCGACGCTGAGAATGGAAAATCCGGCTATTCGGCAAACGTGTGGCGAGACTACGTGAAAAAAAATGTAAAAAAATAAATTTATCGTGCGCGATAAAGCGGCAAAGTCCGCCGCGTCCACGTGGCGAGCACGTGTTCGTCGCCACTAGAAAGCCGCGATTTCGGAAGTCTTCGCCAACGCTCGCGTAACGCGGGGATCGATTGCCGCGAACCGCCATACCGCGTGTCTCACGGCGAAGCACCCAAACCCGTCGCCCGTTTGCGACATGTTTGGAAACACACGCGATGTCGCCCGACTCGAGTTAATTTCCGCGATTAGTAACGGCGCGGAGCAAACTTTGGACTTTTTATTGACGATTGCGAGACGAAAAGTAATTAAGTTTGTTTGTTCAGTGAGAAAATAGTAATCTGTGTAATTACTTTCGCCGATACAAACGACCAGTGAATTCATTTTTTAACTCACCTTTGAACAAGGATACATTTCGTTTCACGCCGTTGTAGATCGCGCGAAACGTGAGGCCGAAAAACGAAAACTGTCGCGCATCTCGTGCCACGAGAGCGATCTGTGTCATTGACAAACGCTATTCTCCTCCGACTCGTTTGATTCTAGCTCGCGTTGCGAATTCGAGATTAGTCGCGATTGTGGGCGAAAAAGGATTGGAAAGAGTATTCAGCAAGATCACGGCGGGATCGGTTCTAATTTTGTCTCGTTGGTGAGGAAAGAGAGAAAAGAAACTTCGCGAATTGTACTTTATACAATCTTTGGAAGTCGATCAAGTTTCCTTAATTGGGGCAAGTGAGACACTCGCTTTGAGCGGTAGTAGTCGGTTGCCTACCTGCAACGATTCTTTCGATCTCTGTGAATAATTCGTTTACATATCAGGCTGAAAGTACGGGCGTGAATTTCACGGATGTGCTTGTCGCGGAACCGATCGCAACCGATTTCAGTTGGCGACTTCCTTCGTTTCAGCTGCCGATCCATCAATCGAGATACCAT
Organism: Nixonia krombeini; assembly: GCA_022817245.1. NCBI lineage: Eukaryota > Metazoa > Arthropoda > Insecta > Hymenoptera > Scelionidae > Nixonia > Nixonia krombeini. Next base: position 9,608 of record JABFPT010003550.1, read on the forward strand.
CGAACTGTAAATTGACGGGTAACAGTGGTTCTTCCCGATCGGACAAATTAGCAGCGCGGTGCCGATTTATCACCGTAGGGAGAAGAAAAAAAGGAAAGGAGAAGAGAAAAAAGAGTATCGGTGAATGCGCGCGGCTTCGCACGATCGACTTCGTGCACCGCCGGCGAGATCCGACAACAGCGCGACTTACTTAGAAAGACACTTAGCGACTACGGAGAAAAATGTTGCGCTTTTTTATAGCTTCATTAACGACGCAAAACCGGCAATAAAGGCGTGATTAAAGCAGCGCCGAGAATGCCGAAAAGACGTTCCGTCGAGTGCGGTGCAATTTCCATTCGGCGGCGCATAAAAACCGGACGCGATGCCAAGTGCGATCGATCGTCGTGCGTCGATCGGAGATAAAGGAATGTCGCGTTTTGATAACACCGCAAAGCGAGGGCTTGAATGGTCCGCGATTAAGGACGTTCGGTGCGTGCGCATACCAATGCAACGGAATATCTCTTATCCGGATACGAATGTGCTGTTTCCACGCGCACGTCCTGTGCGCCAACGTCGCGTGAGCGACTATACGCGTTCGGATCTTGCCGCTGTTGCTGCAATTGACGATGATGATAATGATGATAATTGTGGTGGTAGTGGTAGTAGTTGTAGCAGTAGTAGTGGCGATGACGATAATGGCGATGATGACGATGATTTGGTCCTGCGGGATTGTTTCCGTCATACGTCCTGCTATTGCTGCGCTAGTTTACACGCACACACTCACAAGCGGGCGCTCGTTCCCCGCACTCCACCCCTCCTTCGACTATTCCAGTCTCTTCGTACGTTGCACACACATGTATTAGCTGGACGGCGGTCCGACCTAGGCGGCGGTGACGGCAGCTGGTAGGTGCCTGGGAATCCTTGTGATTCTTTATCCCTCCAATTATACATTCTTCTTTGTAATTGGTGGAGCCACGGTTGTCTCGACACGCATGATCACAATGGATCACGTGTGCCCGTCGAGCTGACGGACCCATGCTGGACCAGATAGCTTCTTCATCATTACCCATGCCAGTGCCATTGTTCTTTAATTAATCCACTGGATGGAGAACCGCCGTACGCGGAAGGAAAAGAGGGACGATTTTTTACGCGATACTGGCCGTTGCAAACGGGTTGGTTTTCGTCAAAGTTGAGTTCGCCGTACTTCGGCTGTTTAGGAATATTTGTACTGTTACATCGCGTACTATATTATCGCCAAGATCTGTTTTTAAATTAGCGAGCGCGAGAAAGGCTTTAAAATTCTAAGTCTTGATATTCCAATTACGTAGATTGTCAGTAGGTTGCTCATAAATGACATTCTACGTAACTGTATCAATGACAAACCAATGCCATAAAACGCATTGGGTCGTATCGCGTCAACAACGGGATACACGCTACGCGCAAGTGGAATACCAGAAAGAGTCGAGTGAAACAACAATTATACAAAAGTAAATTACGAAACGATATTTCATTGTAATTTCCCTCCTGAAGAAAAAACTCCAATTACATCACTACAGATGTGACACTTGCAATAACCGTACATAATTAAAATGAACCAAACGACGTGGACTTAAAATTCAATTATTTCCACTTCAATAATATAATTAATGTAATTAACGTAATATTTTATTTTTCGTTATTGAACGGTCATACGTTATTGACAATGCGAGTAAAACATTTTCATTTTTTTCACATTACAAATTAAAGCGTATCCGTCATTCGTTCCCGATACGAAATACGCCGATGAATGACGATCAAGCACGATTAGGAAAGTAGACGACAATTAAAATATAGTAGGAGTAGTTCAAGTTCGCGGTATAAGTTTCCGGTGTAATAATAACCGCTTGGAAATAAAGACGTAAGTGAGCGATATCGGATTATCGGATTTCAGCGGCGGTGCGCCAAGTGGCAAGCAGAGTTTCGGTAATCTTGAAGGCGGTAGAGGATCGAGAGGAGGCAGCGTCAGGGAACGCGAGTATAGGTATCGAGAAGCGAGGGACGACGATCCCCTTCCTCTTCCATGCCTGGACCCTTTTCCATTTCGCGGACACGTGGAGGCTCGTGACCGGAGGGGGCCTGTACCGGTCACGAGGCGGAAGGTGGAAAGCGGAAGGGCGAAAGGCGGAAGACGAGCTACGTAACTCGGAACACGCGTTTGTTACTTGCCCGTAATTCTTTCGCCGGGAACAATAGCGCTACCAAAGATACGGTCCCCCGCAACGTCACTCAACAAGTTATACTTAACACATTCGCGACCGGCACCTCTTATAAGTTTCTAATCCTGCGTACTGGCGATTCATTTTTTTCCTTACCAATGGACTTTCCATTTTACGGATGTTTCTGTACACAACATCAACTATTTTTGCAAATGTTTCTTCCCTTCCATCTTCGGTGTATACAACTTCGATCGGAAAATTTGTTGTCACCAACGCACCTCACATTTCGCGTGTAAACCTATTTACGAGAAAGTTTGCACCCGCGGCAAAGCGACGTCCAAAATGAACGAATGACAGTTCGTTGCAGCACATTCCATTTCGGATGAATAAAAACGCTTTATTTCGCATTTGTCGCAACGTCCGCAAGATTACTGCAATGCCAAAAAAAAGGTAACCATTGCGCATACGAAACGTTCATGAATCAGGAGGAATATCTGGTGAAAAATACGAGTGAGGAAACGAGGCAGATGGTGGTTAATTAGATCAAGCGATTAATTAATTCAGCGTCTTATAGTGTAATACAATGACCAGTTAAGTCAGCGATTTTTACAATACAGATTTTCTCGAGCGACGGCGCGTAATAATATTCGTCATGCGGAGTGAAGTCAATGTAGCGGCAGTCGGCAGTCGGTCCCGGTGGGAAGTCGCTTAACAACAAAGAAGTCCTCTCTGCAAGATGAAGTATCGAGTATTGAGAGTGACCCCCCTCGAGTGGCCCGGTGCGCGGGGAAGGGGACCTTATCGGCCTTGCCTCTTGGCGTCCTCCACCGCCGATACGTAATAGACACGTAAAGAGAGAGGAAAAAAGTCCGCGCGTAACGACACGTTAGCTTTGGTGGCAAGATTAGTTCTCGAGCTCTCCTTTTCCTTCCTCTTCCTCTTCTCCTCTTTTTCTTTGTTTCCTTACCAACTTGTCGCGCGGCGTTCTTTCTTACGGCTCCGTTGCGCGCGATGCCGACGTTATCGCGCGCCGGTAAAGGGCGGAATCAATGGCGGATCATGGTCGATAAAGTCGAATGGACGTTTTAACGGTATTTCGACGTGACGAATAGCTGACTAAAAATAGAATATCGAGTGTTACCCACGGCACGTGAAGGATCGTAGGCGGCGGCGGCGAATTAAGCAAGTAGGTAGATGCCGACGTTGCGTATGCGAGCGGTGCGCTGTGTTGATTTTACTTTTACTTTGGCTGGAACGAGTCAAGTGGTTTTCGTCAGTCACCTGGCTCTCACGCGTAACTCCGATAGCACGACCGCCACCGTGCGATCTCTTAATTCAGCCTGTTTGTCCTTAAATGATGAACTCGAACGCTGAACAAACAAACTCGACCAATCTTGCAACATCTCGCTTCCGCGGCGAATTGAGTAAACGATTCGTGAAAAAAAAAATGCATAAACGAGAGAGATTTTGCCAATTCTTGTCTCACGCGTAACAGAAATATTCCGGATGGTACTACCAAATGTTCCTCATCGGTTACAACATTTCGTATAATCGGTGTACAGTTCGATACTTTATAAAATGGTTTCGTAACCGACGCCAAGTTTTCTAAATCCAATTACAAGTGTTAGGTATTCGAAAGAAAATGCTTTGTATCGAATATAGTAAGCATATGGCGCCGAATGAGATTCGTCTACCCGAATGCAGCGTATCAGAAGTGAACGGACGATTTAATTCGAATGAATTTTGTTTGCGTTCGGAAAATCTGAAGTGTATCAACATTTTTCCAAACTCGGGTCGGGAAATACGGTCTAACGTGAATGCGCGCAAGGAGCGTGGTCCGACGCGTGAGAGGGGAGCGTAAGTACCTTTCCAAATGTGAAAGAAGGGTCCTGTATGAATCGGAGAGAAAGAGTGAGAGGAGAAGGGACGAAGAGCGGGCTTCAAAGATTCGATAATCCGTGATTCTTCGGCGATGACCAATTTCTCGGCTAAGTAGACCTTTCATCGCGTGCCCCGCGTGCCCCTAATCCACTTTGACGTAGAGCCTGTACCGGCCGAGGTGGCCGTGACGACGGTGGCGGCGGCATATTACGCGGTGTTGTGCATCCCGACGGCACGCCGGAAGTGTCCCGTCTCGAGTCCAAAGAAAATAGCAAGACTGCAGGTTAAATCCGGTTTCTCGTGGCGTATCCCCACGCGATCGTACCTTCCCCCGTACCGAGTTCTGCCTTTCCCCTTCCCACTCCCGCAACGCAGCGGCGCCGAACCAGGGCCCCTTCCCCGCCCGCTACACCCCCAACCCCACCACCACAGCGC
>JABFPT010003556.1:0-14077 GCA_022817245.1 Nixonia krombeini
GATCTCGATGTGCGGAATAAGATGGTGTCTTGCTCACTTCGAAATTCCAAAACGGGAAGAAGTTATAGGGTGAAAACTGTGAAAATCGGCAGATCAGGCCCCATCACATAATTTATCTGTTTTTTCACGAATATCTCTGCTTCTAATGGTTGGAGGGGAACTATGGGGGTGATTCTTAATGTGCGTCGCGCGATCTATCTATTGGTGTGTAAGACAAAGCTGAAAGTCGAAGTTGATTTTTCGATATTTTTCCGATCCCTTCAATTTTGTTCAAAAAATCAACTTCAGATTTCGGTTTTGTATTATACACCAATCGATAGATCTCGCAACGGACATCAAGAATCATCCCATATGTAGGGCTTTCCTACGATTAGGAGCTGAGATATCAAGGAAAGAATAGAACAATTATGTCGTGGGAGCGTCATTTTATAGTTTCCACGCTGTAACTCTCCTCTACTTAAGCATTTCAAAGCGAAGTAACATCTATACGTTCCGGACATTAAAACCAATCCAACGAACCAAACGATGTCGATCTAAACCAATAACACGGATTTTAATTACGCTGTCATTAGCTCCGTTTTAACCACATCATTTTTCGGTTTTTTGCCAAAAAAGCACTTATAGTCGGAAGCGCGGTTGCAGCATGGACTCAGAATTTTCGATAAATGCGACATCATGTAATGTGAAAAAAAAAGTGTAAAAAATTCATCGAATTTATTAAACGAATGAAAACATCATAAAAAAAGTGCATCGTGATAAAAATTTAGCGTAATAAAAGAAGGATGAAAAATTTCAAACAATGTTTTTTTTATTAAAAAAAGAGAAAATTGATGGGGTTGAGGTTCATCTTTTTCAATATCAGTTAAATTTAACAAATTATTAATCATTTTTTGCTTCCCCTCCCGGTCTCTCTCACTGTCCTGTCGTTGTTCCGCGGTCGAGACGTGGCGATCAGCGCGATCTTTCGAGATCGTGCACAAGTTCGGAGATTCCCGCCCCGAGTGAATCCAGCAGAGAGAGCTATGTGAAATTTCATCGCTCCATCGATTGAATCCCTCGTCACGGTCGATTTGACGGCACTCGAAGCGAGAGAATTGCCGTTATGTGCCGTTAGGCGCAACGGCTTGCAAAACCAAAATCCGTAATATAGCAATTCGCAGGGTTTACGACGACGGAAGAGCTGCAGTCGCCACGATTCGAAAGCGATGATACACAGGGCGCGAGCGTAGGCAACGCCGATCGTCTGCTCTACTGCAAATGCGGAACTTGATGCGATTATGCTCGAATAGCGGCCTGTGCTTTTAGCCGAGTGGATTAGTCGAGCGGAGAGCAGTTGCCAAAACTACACGATCGTTGCTTCGTCGCCGCACTTTCGCAGAGACTATGAAATTGTGATAGCCGCAAATTCCGCTGCCCATCGGTCACTACCCGATTCCCGCCTCCTCCAGTACCCGCATGTCAAATGGAATCTTGTCTACCTTCGCAGTCCGCCTTTCTCATCTATCCGTCTCGTCCGTTACTCGTCAATTACCTGTGGCAGCTTTAGTTCGAAACTCGACGAAATTCGTCGAGGTCAAAGGCCTCGCGAGAGACCAAAGGACACTGGTAGCACAGACGGAAAAGTCCATCCCTTTGCCGCGTAGTAAACTCTTACCTGAAACAGAATAAACAGTGTCGGTTAACCAACTGCGTAGAGACAAATAATCGCGCGAGCCGATATCGAGTCAGCCGCCGGAGAGAAGCTCCGGTGAAAATAACGATCGTGGCACACGTTGTAATTCAACGAATCGTTTTCACGAACGAGCGCCGCGACAAAAGACTACTCCGCGAGTAAAAAGCGGCAGGGACCTTGGAATCGATGGTAGCGCGCGGGATTTGGGGTAACGATGTTTAATTATCATTGTGCTCGACGAGCCGTGAGGTCAAAGGGCTCACAAGGACATCCGGAGGGTGCTTTTTGTCGCTTGATCAAAGTGCTTTGTTTGTCTCGCGATTTTACATGCGCGGCTGCTCGTGCACGGCTGCACGTCACGGCGTTGTTTATTCGCCCATCGAATCTACATTGCAGGTTTATTGTCATATCAAACTTTACCCACGAACACTTATTTTTCGGCTTTCGTTTACTTCCTCATCTACCGCTCCCGATCTCCACACAATTACATCTTTTTTTTCCTTCTCCCGCGCTGTCTTTTTTTCAAACTTTCTCTACTTTCGAATTACGACGTTCCCCTCGAACGACATTTTCCGCGCGTATTGGTCAGCTATAGCTACGATGACCGGTCGATTGCGATCCGCGATAACATCGTACCCCGCGAATCAACCGCGCACAACGCGATACGCCTAGGCAAACGGGCAAATGCGTAATGTAGTTATACGTGTTATACGTGACATTTATGGTCGCGGGGAGAAGTTGTTTCGGCAAACGGTAGGGAAAAAGGTAGCTTTCTCGACGAATTTCCGTCTCCTCTCCCTTGTCTCGAATATGGATGAAACTAATTCGTCAGTGTTGCGCGCTATAACGAACGTGTTTCACCGTCATTCGGTCGTGCGAGAGTCGTAATTCTCTACGACGACGCGCAACCGTTTTCACGGAAAGCTGCGAATGGGCAACTTTTTCAGCACGAGCCAATCCCAGAAGTGCGGGGAAGAGGGACAGAGAGAGGGAGAGAGTGAGAGAATGAAACACCAGTAGGAGGTTATATCGTTGTTGCCATCCTCGTCATTCTCGACGCTCGTTCTCGTCAGGCATAATGGAACGTATTCCGGCAAACACGACGTAGCGAGCACTCGGACCGATGCGATGACCTTTCGCTCTCGAGGTTGCAACGGCACGAGGGTAATAACGACCATCTCGGGAGAATCTCAAGAGCCGAAAGAGAGAGAGGGAGGGAGAGAGATAAAGCTGATGGCTACATCCGAGCATCGTCAACGACCAAACAATGAGACGACGGCAACTAGGCGAATCGTGTCGCATTCGACGAATCAATCGTTCGGCGTTGTCCTCCCCTCCCCTATCCTCCGTCGTCGTCATTTTCTCATTTTCCGAGGAAACGCAACGAAATGCAAACTGCTGGAAGTAATAGACGAATGCCAACAAGCCTCTCGCGAAATACCTGCGAGGGATAGCGGCTGGTGGAACACAAAAGCGTTCGTGGCAACGGCGAATTCTCCGCTTTTTCGAACATGCCCCGTTTCACCGCAAAGCAAATTATACGGCGCATTTTGCGCGTTAGTTGGAGCCGTTATTACCACGGCTAGCCGGAGTTCGTCTTCTTCGATCGAATTACGCCGCAGCATGAGAGTATGATGGCGGCCTAGATGGTGCTAGCGAACGCCGTCATCAGCGCCGTGTCCGTACACCGACAGTTCCCGAACGCCGTATCCCTGAGACGATTTGCCGTTTATCATCGAATACGCTCACTACCGGACGACAACCACAGAAACAGACGACTGGTTGTCGTAGTTCCCTTTTTGTCTCGGGTAAACTATACAAATTTGTCCGTGTACTTTGATAAACAATTGCCCATTCGAGTTCTTTGAATGGGGCGTTCGTTCAGCACTGTGGGGCCGATTCAGAAGTACCTTGATGAAGAGGAAAAATACTGCAATGTAAAACGCTGTACAGCGAGTGGCAATATTTATACCCATAGCCGCGGAATGTTTGCATTGCGTCGAAGGAGAGTTTTTTGGTATCTTGTTACAACGCTAGTGTTTCGGCATACGGTTCGGACAGAACCGCGAGATGGCGTTTGCTGCGCGCATGAGAAAATCTGTCGTTCGAACTGTCGTTCATATCGGTTGGCTAATCGCTGGATCTGATGCACGAACATTAGTCTCGTTATGTAGCGAACAAAACAGTTTGCGGCGTGAAGGCGAAGCGTTTGCGAGACACGCCGGTTAGGCAGTTGGGGAAACGCAGTCCGGCGCGAAGCCTCCATTTATCGGAGCAATCTCCGTAAATTAGTCAGCGACGCCGAGAACGATCGCTCGCCCGACATTTCCACCGTTTACGAGGACGCCGGCGCGAATGTAAAAGCGAGCGAACGATACTCGTAACGCGGTAGTTTTCAAGAGCGAAACCACCCTCTCGTAGCCGACCGTTTCGCACATAGTCCAAGATGGGTGGGGGGAGAATGAAAAAACGCCGGATATAAAATCGGTGGAAGGAGCGCGCGGTGGAGGCAGGTAGCGTGAGAAGAGATAGAGGGAAAAAAGGAAATGATGGCCCTCTGCGACTCCTTTGCGCGCGCGCCTACGCACCGGCGATAAAAGACCACCGAGTGAGATTCTCTTGGCTGATGGTTTAAGGAAAGGATGGGAGGAGGAGTGAAGAAAAAGCGGAGGAAAAAGACGAGGAAGGAGAAGGAAAAAAAGAATTCCCATGCCGAGGACGAAGAATAAAGTGTCGTCAACCCTCCTTTTATTGCGGACTGGACGGTAATACCCGGCATCGACTACGTTCGTGTATTCGTAGACGCTCTTCGGTCCGGGTCAGGCTTAGACGGGCGAGCGACGTACTCCGGCACTCGAGGACAAAGTGTACTCGTCTCCTTCGTTATTCCGCAAAAATCTCTCTATCTCCAGTCAAATCCCGCGATTCACCTTGTTTGATATTGTTTGACACTGCCCGGCGCTACTTTGTATTCTACGCGTTTGTCCTCTCTTTTACCGGACCCTACCTTCGACCTTGGATCGAAAAAGTCGTGAAAAGGGGATCAAATAGGCCGCGCATGGTAGTGAAAAAGTGAAGCGTCGACTTTGTATCGCAATCTATTTCGGTCGAACGGATTCACTTTCGCCGAGGTCACCGCCGCTTCGGCGTTAATATTAGCGACGAGCCGAGCGCGGAAGTGAGCCATTATTGCGGCCGAGCTGGCTCTGCCGGCGATAACGCGGCCACGATTACGCTCAAGTGCATTTGCCTTTAGTCGTTGACACGGCGACAATTGCATCACGCGGGGCGTTCCGCCACCCGCTCGCTCTTCGGACACTGTTCCTACCCATGGAACGCGCTACGAGGCATCTTTGCACCGCGTAAACTCGTCGCCACTGCGAAATGCCAGTCCTCGAAATTCGTTGGTATTCCGGTCGTTCGCTCTCTCGCTCATCCTAAAAAGAGCGTACGCAGAGCCATTGTCGTACTCTCCACCCCACCACCTCTCTTCTTCGCTTCCCTCGATTCCCTTTTTCATTATTTACACGAAAACTGTACTGGACATGGCTTGCAGTCATGCTTGTACGTGTAAGTGTGTGTATGCGCTCGCACGGATGTGTGTTCACGCTCGGGTGTGCAAGCGCGCACGCCCTTCGAATTCGTTTCTATCACTACGAATCTACCCGTCGGCAGAGATCCTCTGCTTCGGCCAAGTAAGCTTCCTGCCTTTTTGTCTCGTTTCGTAGCGTGGTTGCCGGTCTTGTATAAACAGTCGGACTCGAGCGAAACCGTGAGAGCTCGCGGTCTCGTTTCGAATAATTGGATTTACCGAAGAAACGGGAACGAGGGACGGAAAATGCGACACATAGCCCGGCTGGCGCTCGGGCGCGTATCCCTCGCCTCCCACCTCCGCTTCGCCCCCTGCGCGCCGACCCTCTGTCATTCGATTCCGCCTCTTCCGCTTATCCTCGACTCTCGACGAGGGGGCGACGTGCGACCGACCGTTGCTTACATACTTCGCCAAAATCCGGCCATCGGACTGCCGGATTCGCTGGACAAAAAGCGGCAAAATCTGATCAGCCGACCACAACCGATTACGCCGCCGCTATTCTAACCACACACCTCGCGTAGTCTCTCTTTTCCTTACCACTCACTGCGTGTTTTACGCGAAGCCGAGCGTTATCGATTCGCCTCCGCTAATAACAGATACGTTTAATGGCACTCCGTCCAATCGTGACCCTTAGAACGCAACGCTACGCAACGACGTAGGTCGACGACGAAAAGGGCGAGCGACGCTTTCGGCTGTGTTACGCCAGGTTGCGAGCGTGGAGTTCACCCCTCGTTTGCCGTGCGGAAAATAGCGTGACTCATGCCGGCCGTAAACGCCACCACGGAAACGTCATCGACGGCTGGAAGGGAAAAAGAACGCATGGTCGTAGGCGAATCGCTGGAAGGCTCGACAATCGGAAGACGTTTCTTGTGCGAGGCTACAGTAGCCGTGGTTGCTATCACGAGAATGCCTGCTCGACGGGGAGGAGCGGTGCCGGTGCCGAGTTCGATTTTGCGACGACTCGCACCGCATTGCACATACCGCTCCTGAATATTCACCGCTTTCATTGAATTTCCAGCAGCCGCATTGAAAGTCGAAGTGGCCTTGTGTGTACGTAAGTCGTTCCTCGCTGAATAAGATCTCCGAGTCCTTTTGTTTAAAGACGACGTTTCGGGGAACATCGGCGAAGGAAAATGGCACGGAAGCCGTCGGGGAGGAGCACTCGCCAATCGCGTTGTCGCCAGCCGTCTTACAACAACGGAGAAGGCTCGACGAAGAAAAGAAGAACTACGCGACGACCTCTACTGACAATTAGACGATACGCGGCTCGTGATGCAAAGCAGAGTCAAAGGCATGCCATTTTGGAGATGCGTGAGAGAAGTGAACGGATCTGGAGACACCGCGAAGGTCGTTCTCAATCAACCTCTAGTTCTCCTCCCTCTTCTTACGTCGAAGAAGCCGATGATTTTCATTGCACGAGATTTTTAAAAGAACAGGACTCGGCCCAGGGAAATGGGTGCGAATGGAAGACGGAGGAGGCTTTTAACGACCTCTCATCGATATTTATGAATTTTTAGTTCGTCTGACGAGATCAATCGTGGATGAGGAGGAGATCGCGACGGACTAAGTCGAATAAAAGTCCTCGCCGTAACGAGTAAGAGACTGAGTGGGTATCCGGCCGTTTGCACGTTCCGCCGATCGATCGCACCCTTTCCAGACTGTTGTGACGGCGTTGGCAGTGGCGGCGACGGCAAAGGACGAGTTGTGGAAACGCTAATGCCCACTTGTCCTCGTGGGGTCAAGGAATGTGCTGTGGCCAACAGAGGCAGTACTGGCAGGAAGGAATCTGACGAGAATACTGCTCGCCGATCGTCACCAATCGCTTGGATTGCGACTGAAACGGAGAAACTCAGCTTCCATTAACCTCCGGAGCGACAACTCGTCCCGCGACCGCACCGAGAGCGCGAGACTGACGCATTCACGAACAATCGCCAGAATGGCACATTCTTCCCGGCTTCTGACCATTTTCTTATCCTTTTCAACTTCCGTCCACCCCACCGCCACCTTCTCGGGCCTTTCTCCTCGCTCACCTGTCCCTGTTATTCAACGGGAGTTAAGGAGCGAGAAAGGTACAGAGAGAAGGCGACGGTGGCCGGAGAAAAATGCCAGCTCGAGAGAAAAAAGGATGATGTCGCTCACGCGGAACGAAACGAAAGGGACCTCATTAGGGAAATCTACCGTTTTAATTCCTTATCTCGCGACCCTCTCGCGTTCTCCACCTCCCTTTGATACGCCTCTCTGTCTTTTACTCTGTCTTTTACTCCTCCGCTCCGTCCTTCCCTGCATACTCTCGTCCCGCCTCATTAACGCACGCCGATCTCTTTCACCGGCATTGTTGCGCGCGCGAGCGCATTGCCTCGCACGAAGAAAGGCGAGTACACGTCCGGTGGTTAGCGAGACACGCGACGCGGCCAGACGCATTCGTTACGATGCAACGACGTCGCCGAAACGATCGATACTCGCTAGTCGGCTTAAGCCAACTTCCCGTTCTAAATCGCCGAAGGAATCGTCGACGCTGCAAGACTGATGATACTGTCGATCGAATCGCGAGTCTTGAAATTCTCATTCGATGAAATTCGCATCGCGTAGCTTCTGAAAATCCGTTTGGATGGAGGATATGCAAAGCGGGGAGGGGGTGGGGAAGGGTGCCGAAGGGAAAAGAGAAGTTGGCGGGGAGCCAAACGGCGGCTGAGCGGTTAACAACAAAGCAATAAATGAAAAGAAGAAGGCAAACAAACAGGAAAGAAAGAGGAAAGAGAAGATAGCGGAATTAGCGAATCGACGAATCCTCCTTTGTTGCTCAAGGCCAGCTCTCTTGGATTTAGGCTCTCGAGTGTACGCGCGAAACCGCCTTAATAAAGATCGCTCCCGTGACCCCGCGCCGCTGATCATCATCACAATGGTCGGTGTCGTTAACACCGTAACTACCGACGCCGCGTTTCCCCGCTGTCGTAAACCACTCGCTTCCTTTGGGTGTAAGATTACGCAACGCAGCGTCCGGATCGCGGCCTGCGGTTTCCTCCCAACCCCGGTCACTGGAATGGTGTGTACCTCGCGCATGACGATCTACCGAGATACGTGCGAAAAGCTTTTACATGAAAATGTCGCCAGCATCTTTCATTAAGTTCCCTGAAATATTAGGGGTGCGCGTAATCACTACTGTATTCGAAGAATATTTTACTTCAAAACCAGTCTCATTTTACGAAATGGTGAGGGAGCGCTTGTCAAAGAGATCAACGACGATTGTCAACGACGATGGAAATTGTATTTTCGACTAAATCTGTACTGTCATTTACTCTTGCGTAAAATATTTTATACAGTACCAGAAAATGTTATCCCTTACCGTAAAATCCCCCTTCAAAATAATAAAGTACCCCTAATAAGACTGGTCACGTGCATTAAGCAACGACGAAGTCACGGCATTCGCGTTTTTGGTACAAACTACCACTACCGATCGCCGATGGATCGAGCAGCTACGGCACGATCTCGTGGAAAGTCGGGAACTGCGTACGAGAAGTCGATGAACCTCGGCGCGAGAGGAAGAAAGGGGAAATGTAGAAACACGTCTATCACCCCGGTGGAAAGGGGAACGATGCACGCGCGGCGTGTGCATTATTCGAAAAGTCGACGCGTAAGTCGGCTGGCGATAGTGAGGCGCGCGCGAGAAGACAGAGCGAGAGCGGGAGACGCGCGGGCATTGTTTGCCGCTATTATGTTATGCGGTCTGTGCAGGCCACCAACCCACCAACCTACATCGGACACAATGACTCTCGCTGGTTTCCCGATAGCTCGCTGCCGCATGCATACTACATGCAATTAGAAAACACACGGCTGCGATGCGATTCGGGTATAATAGGCGAAAACACACACAATCCCCGCCCGCTTCCCCCGCCCCCCTCGGCCACGGAATTGATGCGCCGTTGACGAATGGGGATTTGCCGCCGCCGCTTCCGCATGCATCGCGTTCTTTTCCTACTCCCTCCCGCCCGCAAACTCCGGAGAAGCGGCGGCTCGATACGCCTCGATGCTTCGTCGGTCGACAATGGACGAGAGCGTGGACAACGGACAACTGCGGAACTGGGATTACGCGAATACGGCGACACGCCGTCCCGTTTTTATCCCCTTTCACTCCCCCTTCCCACCGCCGCCCCGCCTGACAAACACACGTGCATACACGTGCGGAGGAAGAGTGGGAATCGCGACGGTAGAAGCGAGGAGAGCGCGCGAATCTTAAACAACGGCGGGCTGGAAACTCAGCCAAAACTTCTCGGCCACTTGGGAAGTTTCCGCGCGCCGCGGGTGACGAGAACTTATTGTCGAAGTAACGTACACATCCGCCGGCAACAATGGCGTCGTTGACAATTCGCAGATGCCACCGTTGAACCCGCCAACGTATTTTTAACCCGAAACTAACCCGAAACTAACGCGAGACGCGTACGTCCGCGGCTGCTATGAATTTCCGTTTTACTTCGTTTCCCCTTTTTCTCCGGTTCTTGCGCCAGGCCGGCCGCCTCTCGCGGAAAGACACCGCGCTAATGTAAAAAATCGCGTAGTTACTTCAAATATCACTCGAACGAGGAGTAACGGCACGGGGTAAATTGTTGATGGGGCGAGACTCGTTCCTCGTCACGTACCTCACGCGAGTCTTCGCGGAGAAACAATAGTATGAATCAAAAGTTTCAGAACACTCTTTCTTTCCGGCTGGACAAAGCTCTTCATTGCACAGCTCCGAAAAACGTATTCCTTTTCCTTGGAGGAAAAGTGTAGTATAACCCGGCTCGGATTTTAATCGCAGTGATGAAGAATCGTTCGCATAAGGATCCTCTGATGATTCGATCCAGGTTGAAAGAGCGCGAGAATCCGATGGGAATTGCACGAAGAGAATGAAAAAAAAATCGTTGTCAGCTAATTGAACGACAGATAGTTCTGAATCAGCATCAGCGTTAATTAACTTCGATCAACCGTACCTCGCAGCTCCGCTCTTGTCCGGGAGAAAATAAATGCCGTGCATAAATACGGAATTTCCATTCGCGGCCCGCGACGTCTCTTTTCGCTTCTCACCCCCGTCCCCCGCCCCACCCGCGCACCCTCCCGCCAATGCCTTGCCCGACCGTCTTCTCTGCCGTTTTCTCGCCTTTCGTCCCCGTCATACACACTCGGGTATGCGAGAGTCCTCGCGCCTGCGCGTTGTACCACTCGAAGACGCACTCCGACAAATCAATAATTCCCTTGTCATTGACCGGCCGATCGACCACCGCCGAGTCGGCGAGCGAGGTACGTGCGGTCTACGCCAGTATGGGATTATCGGCGTTCGTTATTGACGCGCGTGTGGCCCAAGGGACGACGCCGAAACGGGAGGACAAAGCGCGCGATATTGCACGGTAACTGGAGGAAGACCAGGCGCGAGGGGGCAAACTCGACGTTGAGGGACTTTCTCCGATGATGACTCACCGCCGCCCCGAGCATGGCAAACGTCGCTCATCGAACAACTGCGACGGAGCCACGTTCCGCGTTACGAGCGATCGTTCCGTCAGTGGCACCGCTATCTTCCACAGTCCCATTACCCCTCCAAGCAAACTCCAATTTTCGAACATTTCAACGACCATAGTAATCCCTGCAATAGAGAAGAAAGTCAGGCAAGTTCGGCTCTCCCGGCGCGACTATTAAGCCCGAATCGATATCCTGTGGAAGAATCACGCCGCGACGAAGAAACCGTTTCGAAGAGCCAGAATTGCCTCGAAACGGCCCTCAATTAGTCCCCGCCGGTGTTATCTCTGTCATCGGGGCTCGTCTCAGTAGCAGCGCCGGAGAGTATTTTTATCGCCTTCGTCAAGCCGTGGAAGATTATTCACAACCATGGTCGCACATCGCTTCCCTATTTCGTCCCAAGGAACCACCCTGGGGAACCGACCAGAAACAACTGCGGCCAGGGACGCCCACTCGCGGGCCTACGTGGAGCAACGTTGAACCGCAGCTTGGACCGTGTTTGAAAATAACGGGTTCTCACTTCGGCTCGGTGGCGAGGACTTGCGGGGAAAAGGGAAAGCGCTAAGGGAAAAAGCGTCGGGGAGGAAAACGTATATAACGGAAGCAACGGCTCCTCGGGGGAAACGAGGGTGTGCGCAAGAAAAGATGGATGAAACTCCGGAGAGCGTTAGCTCCCCGCTATGACGCGTTTCTACACCGAGTGCAGCGAAATGCCGCTGCTAAGTATACCTTTCCAGCCTTCCGCCGGAAGAGGGCAACGATTGATTTAATAAATAACGGACATTGTTCGGCCACGCGCTCGACTTTCCGCGATCATATTTCATCCGGCGTTTCTACAGCACTGGCCATTCCCCTCCAACTCCCTAATACCGTCCGTTTATTCCCAGTCTTTGCTCGGACAAACTTTCCCTCCGCGTAAATCGCGGGCCAAGGGGAACTGCCACTTGTCTCGAGTGGGCTCCCTTCGCCCTCGCCCGATCCCCCATCGCGCGAATTCACGGTATAATTGGGTAAACGTTGGGGCACTTGTCGCCGCTATCTTTCATCTCCTTTCATCATCTTTCTTTTGTCGACACGGTTCACCGGATGTTACCTCGTTTTCCACGCAATCCATTGCACTTTCCAAATGCACCGAGTGCATTTCCGTTATATTCCTCAAAGCAGACTTTTCACTGCTTGATGTAAGTTAAAAATGGAATAGTTAAAAAATGTAACTTTGTGTACTTTTTGGACAAGACTTTTTTTTTGTTCCAAAGGTTGTCCCAAAAGTTGTTTTCGCTATTTGCACGTAGCTGCTTTATCTGGCAATGTTTATACAAACATAAAACCTGAACTGTCTAATATAGTTATAAAGGTAATAAAACAACATGGATCGTACGTAATTCAATAAAGTAATGTTGAAGAAATGTTGTGCACGTGTTCTTTCCGTAAAGAGAGAAAAAAACTGTCGGGATAATCTAACATATATATATATATATATATATATATATATATATATATAAATGTTCTTTGTACTCACAATTCACAATACAGAATCAAATGAAGTGATTCTTATAAGATCGTAAAATGGTGAGATTGGTAGCAAGTGCTGGGTTACATATTTAAAAAATAAACTTGCTGTCGAGTGTACGTCATTCGTTAAATGTAACATTTAACTCAACAAAATGATATCATATTAAATCATACGTAAGTACTTTCCATTATGAATAGAAAAAGTACTCATAAACGAGAACGACTAGTAAATGTAAATGTGTGTTAATTATCGTATTCACTGCTTTTTAAGTAACATATACACAAATTAAGAATGCACGCCATTTCTAATTATCACAATTTAGTCACGCATTTCTTTACAATTTCCAGAATTTTTCACGCCTTCGCATTCAATAATTTGTAAAGCAACGATCGCAAAAAGCAGAAACGGAAAAATTAAAATTTCGTACATGTTTGATACTAATTAAACCTTTTTTACAATTTACGAATTAGTAGTCACAATAACAACTGAATTATTTTTCCTCCTACTGTCTCGCGCTTGCGCGATTCCCACATTGATTTGTAAACCGGTCGTTTAATGTTTCGCAAAAAATGTTTTGCATAAAGCAACCTCAAAGCGTAATTTGCGCGCTTATTACATAAACCAAAAGAAAATCAAGTCAAATCTAGTATTATAAATAGTTTTTTTGAGCAATTTTCTTCAAGTTCCCTTTAGATTAAATATGGTAATGAACGATATGAAGAAAATTAGATGGTGATATCTTGATCGATTATTCCCGAGATATTCTCAACCACTCGTATATGTAAAAAATGCTATTTTCGGAAAATGGAGATTTTATCGATGTGCGCGTGTGCATCGCCGACTGTACTTGTTTTTCCCTGTAGTCATGACTCAATTTTCAAGATGTTTATGCAATGCTGACATAATCCTTGATACCTTTTTAATTCACGATACTTTCCTGAAATATACCTATCTTGATTAACAACAGAAATGAATAATCGATTTCCCCGCCGACAATGCGGTTTTGCTTTCTCGAAGCGAGCAAATATTCCTCTAAATCTCGTTGCGGTAAAGGTCGCAGGGCGCGTAATCTCTATCGAGTGGAACATTTTGAAATTGCTATGTGCGAATATGCACCCGTTTGGTACTTTCAAGTATTAATTATATATATTAGCTTTAACGCTGCTGAGCCGTCGTTCGGAAAATGCATTTTCCCCTACAAAAGAATACATCGCGTCTGCCGCTTCTGTCGGCGATGGATCCGAAGCGAGCACTGATTAAAGCACCGTTGTTTCAAAGAAGCGCGCGTTGGCGACGTAATGAATTCGCGCGCGGCGATGATGACGATATGAGCAGCAAGAACAATTTCCAGTAGCAGCGTCAACGTCGGCGAATCGTTCATCCGACGGCTCGGCTCGACGCGACCGAGGTCGTTAAGACGTTCAGTCATGCCCGAGCCCGGGAAGGTAAACCGACCACGAGGAATCCCTTATTTCATTACTTCCTTTCTTTCGCCGCGATAAAAAAAATTCTCAGCAAATTCCAGTACAGCCGGGTGAAAGGAACGCGGGCGTTAGGGAGGGAAAACGAGGGACGGCGAAGGGTAGGCGGGGGGCGGCAAGACTGCTGAGAAATATCGGAGGAAGCCGCCGCTTTAAACGGAGGCACCGCTGTGGAAAATGAACTTCCAGGCGACAATTTCCCTCCGATCTCTGGCCCGAGTGACGTCCCCTGATAACATCACTCCCCCCTCCGAAGCATTCCTGGACCCCTCTCTCCGCCCCCCTCCACCCCCCGTCCCCACTCCCCTCCTCTCCACCCCCCCCCCTGTCCC
>JABFPT010003559.1:0-14069 GCA_022817245.1 Nixonia krombeini
CGTGTACACACGTATGCACGTTCACGCATACACCGCATCATTTCCCGCCCTCCCGTATTAACCCTACACCACACGCCGCGTCACGTTGTCGACGGACACAGACTGACGTGGGCATACACACACGCGCGCCCGGCCACGTGTTCGTGGCCTCTCCTGCTACGAAGCATCGCCGTCACCCTCTTCCGCCAACAAGCACCATAAGCGATATGGTGGCTAATATTTGACGGACTAAGCATACAAATACAACGCAGTACCCGGTGTTTACACGCAGCCAGCGGTGCTCAGTCGTGCACTTTCCTATACACGACGGATCGTCTTTATTGGTAGTGTACCGTGTGCGCTCATCGAATATGTATGAGTATATCCGTATAGCGGGGAATTAGTCCTTCAAGTGCGGTCATTCGCAACGGGCGACGAACGCCGGTGTCGAAAAGTCATCGCGCAGATGTCGCTTTTTCTGAGTGAATGAGTGAGAGAGAGAGAAGGTAACTGGTCGATGCGTTAATTTTTTCTCGTCGCTTTATTTCGCGTTAAAGCGCCGTGGTAAAATTGCATATTCGAAATGGCAACGCCGCTGTTCGCAAGTGCGCGCCGCTATGGCTTCAGTTGGTCAACGCGCGGCCGTGGTTTGCGAACTATCTCAATTTGTCTAAGCCGCAACGCGTCGACTATGAAACCGCGAGACTTCCCTCGTCCGTGGTCTTAACCCTGCGAAATCCTCTTTCACAGTTTCATTACCGTTTGCCTTGCACTTTCTTCCGCGGTCGCCTTGACGGATGAATATGCCAGGCGTTCACTTCGCTTTTGCAAATCGAAAGCACGAGGTATCCCCCGTTACTTCTTAATCCTTTGTAGAACTAACTTTTTGTCTTGGGTCTGGTAAACTGATTTTGAATTCGTTTTTCAAGTTTTCCGATTTACTCTCGATGAAGTATTTTAACTGATGCTTCATGTATTGCTGCTGAGACTAAAACGCAAAAATTAATCCGAAGTAATTTGAAATAAAAAAAGGTGGACTCGACACTACATTGCAGAAGTTTAATTAACCAGCATTAATCGGTCATAAATGCAGATTAATCGGGTAAATTTGCGTAATTAGACGTCTGAAAATTCTTGACAAGGAAAAACTGTTATTTTTGGACAATATTGTTAAAAATGTTAATTGGTTCAACTAGTTGTTAAACTCGTTTAAGATATTACAATTGCTACCGCTGCAACTTCTAATTGTTCTCGTAAGGAATTCCAATGTGGCCACCGCAAATGATATACAGAGGCTTGGTACACACGGTCGCGATAATGCACACTATATTCTTGGGCCGAGTATGCAATTTTTCCGCTATGTGTACATTTGTATACTCTTTCTTCTCTTTCCGTTCTCGCTTACAAAAACACACTTATTACACTGTTCTGCACAATAGCCGCGCGTAGGTACATATGCGCCGGCATATGCCGGCCACGTGTCGCGCGTATCCCTACATTGTAGTCGTGTGTAAACAGTCAGTTAGTCGCAGGCAAGCGGCGAAGAACGTTGCAAGTCATCAAACATGGGAGCACTATCCCGAGATAAAAAAGGAGCACTGTTACATCGAGTCGTGCATATTCGATGAAATTGAGAAACATGTGTCACGGCATTATTCGGTCATAATGAACAGGGTTTACGCCGTCCTTGCGAACAATGCGGAAAATCCACTATAAAGAAATCCATCGAGCTTTCAGTACAGATTGACCTAACAAATTTCTAGGGCCAACATATATCGAGCGAACGATTGTCGTTATATATAATAATCCGATCGCGTTGAAGTGCAAAAGAGCGTGGTGGGAGGGGATTCTTCTTTTCTCTCCTGCTTCGCCATTCCATCATTTCGCAATCGTTCGCTGGATTCATCGGCAGTCGCGATATTTCTGGACAAAGAGAAACCGTTAAAGCGGTCCTAAGTGAACGGTAGGATACTCACCGTCGCGGAGAAAAAAACAAATAATGACATTACGTCTCTTGTTGTGCGCGCCGAAGTTTGAAATCTCCCGGCGCTGCTGTCGAGCTATATTTATGCTTTTTATTTTCGCTTCGAGGAAAACGTTCTCGGTTGGACGAAAGCGGCCAAATGCGGAGGATTGAGAAAATAAATATTGGACGTTCTTAATTGCCGATTTGCATAGACGCGTTCTTTTCGGCTCGAGCGAGGCGTATATTTAAACTACTTCATGAGGCTGACCTGGCTGGTTGGCTGACCAACTCCCCACGCTCTGAAATACTACGTGGTAACTTTACCGAGATTGTGCGCCGCTTACGAGCTTTTTACATCTTTCTGCAGCAGTAAACGTCGTCTCCCTCATCTCCCCCTCGCGCTCCGCCACTACAGTATAAAAACGACACTTACCGTATAGTTTCCAACTACGCAATTTCCAGCGTTTTCACGCTCACCTGGAAACTCGGCGATTCGTTTCTCGAAGGCGTCACGAATCTCGTATCACGGTCTTTTAGCGCAGGGATAGATAATTGACAAAAGTGCGCTCACCATATACGGCTATACACTTAACAGCTGCGAAGCATTATTGTATTGCTCTCAAGCTCACAGTTTCGGTTGTAGCGTGTAATCCTCGTGGACCCGCAAACATGTAATTATCACTTTCTCTCTCCTTCTCTCCCTCTCTCACTGGCCATTCCGCCCGCCTTCTCTCTCGCTCGTTGGCTCGCTTGTCCCTCTTTCTCCCTCCCTCCCTCTCTCTCACTCTCACTCGCTCCCCAGCTTTAAACCGCTATATCTATCGCTCCATCTATTTGCGAGGCTGCTATAGACTCGCTCGAGATCATGTCGACCGTAATTTTGAACCACAGCATTGTGTAGTATTGTTCGAAAGCCTGTTGGCGCGTGTAACGCGTCAGTGGGAACATTAGTGTACTCTGCGCGGATGCGTGTGGGTACTCATACACGTGCGCCGAGCGTTCTAACTAAGATGGGTAGATGGATTTGCATTGTGCGACTAAGTTTCTTTATTACTCAAGAGCGAATCAACGGTTAATGTTCGGACCATTAGCGTGATTTCTTCCTTAGATTTATCGCCCGTCCCATTCACGGTATTCTTATTTGTTACGGTGGTTAGGTGGAGGATCTGATTTGGCCAGACCGACAAAGAATTGAAATAGGATATTAATAAGGCAGTGATGCAGGTACCCGATGTTTATGATCGTCTTCTGACAAGATCGCCTTACGCGGGGTGGGGATCCCGTAGAATCGAGGTCCTGACTCCGATCCCGATCATAAATATGATGCTTTTGCTTGATCTCGTATTTCGAACCAAATCAATACCAAGCCTCTTTTAAGATGAAACTGTCGAACAATGGCTTTCTCAATATATTCTGTTAGATTCATACGCGTTATTTCAATGACGATGTATAAAAATGTGGGACATATTTTTCTACATTTTTTCTTCTCCGAAAGAAATTCGAAAGAAGATACTCGAGTCAAAGGCAAATACCTGCTCCTTCTTAAACGTACACGTATCAAGAGTAAATGAAAATTTCTACTTCCTCCACATCAGACTGTCCAGAAACGGATATGAGCTTGAAGTAAGTCTGTACTTTACCTTGAATAAATTACTACTTAGTGCTTATTAACCTGTTATGTGCATTTAAAAAAAAATACTCTCTATTTGGTAATCAAGAACCTGACATGAGCTGTACACGTTGCAGGATACCTAACATGCACTTAAACATATTCGTATAAAAACTTACAACAGTTATTATTAATTGAGGTGTTTCGGCATTTCGTGGGACATGGAACGGTATATTGATACGAAGCAGAGAAATGATTGTCTTGTGTTACCGAAATTGATTCCTGTTTGGTCCTTGTGAACCACTACCTGTTCGAATATGACAGATAAATTTACAGAAATTAATCGGAGCTCGACTCGAACTCGATCAATACCAGTTTAGTCGAAAATAGGTGATCGTGCTAAAAGCGTCACATTCCCAATAAGGAGCCAAGCTCGATAGACGCGGATATGCGGTGTCCTACTCCAAATACAAAGCAAATAATTATACATTTTCTAACGACGAGTGCATTGCAGTTGTATCAAGTGTAACAGTTTTGCGAATATATTCAAGATGGGTAAAAATTCTGCGGTCTATGAAAATGAAGAAATCTGCAAACGATTTTTCACGGTACGTGAAATTGAATATTTGCATTGTAACACGCCTTACGCATACAATTGTATGCGTGGAATGTAATTATATATACAGATATTCAGTTATACGCGCGATGTATGTAATAACACTTTACCCAAATGCTCAGTCAGAACATCCGGATCATCATTTATTCATAAATGTCGTGCATTCTCGTCAGTATCGTAATATGCCATCATCGGCGTCGATGTCATTACGTTTCAGTCGTGCGCTACTCAAAGATCACGTTACGTATATATCTCTCATTCATTTACATCCAAATGAATCGATCGTTTATCGCAATTTGATAACGTACCGATTTACTTACAACTTACTATTCATTTGGATGCTTCTTTTTTTTCTCGATATTTGCTTCTTCCATGTCTTCTTATTTTGGTCGAACGAAAAAACCATTATTTCCAGATCAAGAAAAATCGCTTTCTCCCGTCGATGCAAACTGACGTTACGTAAGAAGAAATGCTTTTTCTTCTCAGTACACAGAACATCGACGGAGAGCGCGCGTAAAGGATCAGAGGAAACGCTTCGTGTGTTCGGCCGTCCCGTCTCTTTTGTCGCTATACACCTTTCATCTTATCGGTTGGTCCGCATTAATTCCCGTTTAATCCGAATATACCACGTGTATTTGTACGAAACAAAACAGCACCTGAAAGAACGTCACGAACAAAAACTGCTCGAATGCCTCTGGACGTTTCGCTTTCCATCTACCTTTCTTCCCCCCGATGCAAAATTGACATCGCGATGTCACGTGTACGGAAATCATGTGTGCAGTTTGATCGAAAGTCGATACTGTACTTTCGCACAGGTGATACGACAAATTTTTGCGAGCATCTCTTTCCTCTTGCAAGAACTGCAAATCAATATCGCGTAATCGTATTACGCGACGAGAATTATTAGATTGCGTTTAACGTTCGTGTCAACAAGGACGTAATTACTGAAACGAGAAGAGAATAGTTTTCGTGACACTTGTTACGGCGACTCCCTGCAAAAAATGTCTGCAGTTACTCATGCGTGAAAATGGAAAGACGGTGATTATCGAAACGTGATCGAATTTAATTGGATATCGATGGATTATTGAAAACATTCGCTGTTACACCTCGTTTACGGCCGAGTCACGTGGCGGTACTTTGCGCGTACTTCATTTGTCCCAAAATGGGATCCTTGTAATGTTACGAACACGTGTTAAAGAACGATCGTTGGCTCTGCTCCAATGGCAACGTGACGTCTTGCGCACCGTCCGTCCCCCACAATAAATTATTGTTATTATTATTAGCAGTGCGTTCATCACGGCTGTTTACTCTGCCGACGTAAATTTTGTTCCCGGGTGTCGTCTCGTAAATACCGCTTTTGTATCGCTGCGGTGCACACCAATTATCACACACTTCTTACATTGTATTGTAAGTAGGAAATTATATACGCGGCCGAGGTTTACCGACGTATGCGCGATGCGGCGTCGCGCGCGGCGACATGCGGCAAAGCGTTCCGACGAGTTGCATTGTCACGAAAGTAAATATTGTCATTTCGGCAGCGGGACGGGGCATGTGTTATTAATAACGAGCGAGAGACCGCACGTCTCGTAAATGAATTTTATTTACAATCGCGCAGCATCAATTACCCGCGCCGTGACGGCGAACGCCGCGAGACATTTCCATTTCCCGCTTTCACGCGTTCACGCATACCGCTCGAAGGAATAATAATGGTTATTTGCCGCCGGCTTTTTTTCTCCCATCGATGTCGTACAAATAGTTTCGCCCTCGCTTACCGAACGATGGCTTCCTTTTGCAGGGCCCACCGCAGCCGAATCAGCCATACAAGTTCACCATCGCCGAGTCCTGCGATAGAATAAAGGAGGAATTCAACTTCCTGCAAGCTCAGTATCACAGGTAACACTTTTGTTATGATTATTTATTACGTAACTTGTTATTACTACTTATTAGGTAAATCAATTCGCATACTCGTTATTAATTTAAATACGGCTAATGTGGAAAAACGTTATTAAAAAAATTGTCAAATAGACTTATTCCGTAACCGCTAATTGTTTAAATTTTGAGGAAGAATCACTTCGAAAACTTACATAAAATGGTTTATTAACGTAACGAAATGTTAATCCAAACAGGTGGATGAATCCAGTGAGAGAACAAACAGGATTCGATAATGCTCTTTGCGATTCTGATTCGTAAATATTTATGAACGAAGATCGTTAAACTTCGCAATTTCGGATCGTAATTTTCTGCAGTTTAAACTGTAACATCTGTAATGTTTACAGTTTGCTGCGATAGTTTATACGATAGAATTACCGTCGCAGTAATTTCAAACGAAGACACTACATTTTTATTGCCAAAATGTCCATTATCATTACTGTTATCCTTATTGTTGTTACGAGTTTATAAGCGTGAATTATATACAAATCAGTCGTACACAGTTACATAAAACATTCATTAAATTTGAATATATATATATATATATATATATCAAATACTTAGTATTAATCTCATCAAAAAAAACCTTCTTTGTATGTATTTTATTTAACTACAAAAATGTTGTATCGTTTGACATCCGAGAGAAAATACGTTTTGCAACGTTAAAGCGCGATTCGTTTCCTGAATTTCGTATGCGCGGGTGTGTTCACCAAATAAAATTGCATTATGCACAGTTCGATGGAAAAGAGAGACGAGTGGTATATCGTATTTAAAGGTGGCGTTGCCGTTGTTACTGTTCTAGTGGTAAAACTGCTGCTGATATACAATGCAAATCGACAAATGTAAAATCCGAACTGCAAGGTCCTCTGCTTCGGCCGTCCCTTTTCTCACCTAGCGTAAAAAATGGATTCGGGTATATTGTTCGTCAAATCATGTCGAAATATTTGCAGCGCGGAAAATTAGATCCGTCTGGCGAATTAATGTTTCGAACGGGAAACGCCTTTCGGCGTTCCCCCGCTGCGAGTCAATTCGGCAGTGATCGCGGTCGGTTGACAATAATTCAAGCAAATCGCGCAGCGCAAACGAATGATTCATCGGCGTAATCGGCGCGTTCCCTCCGGGACCCGTGGCCTCCGCTTATTAGCGCTTGTTGCACGTATGCACGTCGGTATGCAAACGCGATTACCCGAATCTGGATGCGTGACGATGGTTAATTCGATAATAAAACGACGACTCGTGAAATAAATTGAATGAGGGGAATTCAGCGCGAGCCGCGCTGTAATGGATACGAGAGCGGCGCCGCAACACTCCGCGGCTGTAACGTCGGAACGCCTACGAACATTGTCTCCATCCCCGGAGAATCGATACACGCTCATTCGATCCCGTTCGCGACCTACCCTCCCTGACGAGTCACGGCGTTTGTATATTTCATGTCCGCGCTCTACGCCTCTTCCCTTCCGCCGCGCGCGTTTTCTCCGACGCGCATCGAAGGACCGCGGAGGTCGCGGGAACGCGACCAACTGACCGTTACACGCGAGACCTCGCGAGTCATAAGTGATTTACGATATCGCGGAACGTGGAGTCCGAATGGCAGCCCCTGCCGCGTCCGATTCCACCGATGCCGGGCGGAGCAGCTGCGTCTTTCCACTTAAATATTCAACAGCAGCGCCGTCTTCCGTCCAATACTGGAACTTCCTCGCTCGACTTTATTTTTGCATTAGACGTGCAAGTTTTAAACTGTTGAGTAAACTTTGCATCGAAGACGGTTATTTACCGATCTGCATTAACCGTGAAGCGATTCGCGGAATATCGTCGGAAATTCCGCGCGCTGCGCTATCAAAATATTACGGAATACTTGAATCGTTTTGTGTGGTCTTGCCCTATTTATAAATCCCGCGGAGATCGTTATATTTGCCCGGCGTTGAAATGTTTGGATACCCCGGAAATAGATGTGGAATTGGCCGTCGGCGCGCATCGATTTGTTAAATCCAATTTTACACAGAAGTTTGTCTTCGTGTATTATTTATGTGTCAGATCTTATAACCCTTTATGTACACCAGCATATAAAGACGCATATACGCTCACGTAAGCGTAACAATACGGAATCAAATATCGCGGGCGCGATACGAGCGCCAAGTACAATTTTTCTGCGCACACAAAACTTCCAAAGAACGTTGATGTGATTCGTAGAAGTCAAGTTTCGCACGTTTATTGCTTTCTTCCCGGAAGGCACTTTCGCGCTATTGTATAAACGCGTTCCGTTTATTTCCAACGCGTCGATACTGTGAATCGTAGATGATCGATGTCTAATGGCATGTACCTGTTTATCGTTGCAGCTTGAAACTCGAGTGCGAGAAGTTGGCTACGGAGAAGGTCGAGCTCCAGAGGCACTATATTATGGTAAGGATTTGCAGATGGCTTTTCTCGTGGCAGCGCGCTATTAACGCGGCCCGATCGCGGCGTGTGTACACGGCTCCTCGGTCGAGGCACACACGCACGAGCCACGCGCGCGTACCTAACGAACGCAGTCTGTCTCTCTCTATCCCGCTTGCTGTACACCGACGCACCGCTTCCTCTCCCCACTCCTCGTTGCCATTCACACCGTGTTTACGCTCTATCCGGTGCATAATCGCGCTTGCTCGATCACTAAAACCATACCTTGGCTTCTTGGCATTAATTGTATCCTCTTTACAGTGACTTTGCACTTTCCCACCCGCGCGTACGCGGTACCGCTGTTTCTCGGGAATACGCTCGAACGCCGTTCGCCTCAGTGACTCTCATGCGAAACTCGCTTTCGCACGCGATCGTTCACTCGCATGTCGGGACGTCTTTAAGCGCGGTTACCCGAGTTGAATGAATGAATCATTGACGCGAGACTCGCCGACGTCGCGATAATTTTTACCGCATTGCCAGAGGCTGAGGGTCGCGCCGACGCAGATCCAGCGAGATCGTCCTTCCGAGGCAGACGCTCGATACCGATTCGTTGGTTGTTCTCGTCACCGCCGACGTCGCCCGCCTCATCCCGCGGACTTAATTGCCGCGGAGGTAACTCGTTTATACGCGGTTAATCAGAAGCTCGTGGAAGAAAAAGCGTTGGCGGGGAGACGAGATTTATCGATGTTAGCCTCCGCCGACTACCGCGAAATTATCCAGAGCCTGTTTACCGCCGCGTTTCACTACGTTACTGATTTTTCTCGCCTTTCCAACGATCTTTTAACCCCCGCCAACTCGCCTATTCCTGCTTCTTGTCAGATCCTTTCCTACGACTTTCGTCGCGATGAAAAGTCGTTATTTTTTTACCCGACAATTGTGTTTATTATTAATTTTTTTACGCATTTCATCCGCTTCTACAAATGGTAATTCAATGTTTCTTTTTCTGTTGTAGTATTATGAAATGTCCTACAGTCTCAACGTAGAGGTGCACAAACAGGTAAGATTTTTTGTTTCTTTATTGTTACCGTTATTGTTTCTTTATTGTAGTACAGCTCTGGTCTGAATTTTAAAATTCTCATGTTCGTCTTACCGAAATACCTAATTCGCTGCACGCTTTGTCCCGATCAGTTGCTGAAATAATTGCTAAAACCGTACAGTGAATCGATTTGAGGTTATATTAACGGCACCATTTAAAGCGGATTGATACTCCTTTTCTCATAGGGATGCCTTATCGGGACGCAATCGCAATTACCAAACACCATTATTAGTGCCTTATTAAGGCACTATTTGAATGCCTACGCAACACTGAAACGGGCAACGCTTTCCGGGTATGATTTCAACTAGGAAAATCATTGTCGTTTTGCACACCGCTACCCAACAGATAACGATGAAACTGTTTGAAGTCGAGGAGGGGCGGGAAATGCGGTACAAAGTGAAAATACATAATTAAGCGGCTCAGACGCGAGTCTGCGCAAGTTCCGTCCATTTTGCAGCAGTCGCAACGAAGCCATTACCGCGATTCACATTTTTCCCAAAGTGGCTGGAATTTCAAACGCGACTGTGACCTTTTCACTGCGCGCGGTATTAAAGTTCACAGCGCGCAATAGCGTTTCGTCGTAACGCCGCCCTACCAATTAGGAACGCGCGAATAGCGACGAGGGTTTGTCGCCGGGAGAGCGAGGGAGAATGAAACAGACAGAAAGAGAGAGAGAGAGAGAGGGAGCTTCCGACGCGCTCTCGCCCCGCGGAACTGAAAATTGATAGCAGCTGCGAGGAGGCAGAGAGGCGATGTTGCATCCGGGATTGCCGGAAGAGAGGCGAGAGGCGAGTTTATTCGACGAGCGATAAGTGGATTTCCTTTACCAATCTGGAATCTCCAGCCTCGGCGACGACGAACGATAAGGCCGTAATTACTTTTACAAGCAGTCCCGCGAGCATCTCGATTCGCCGGAGTTTAATTCGCTCGTCTCCGCCTGAGAGTTAGTTACTGCCTCGTTATACAAAGATTTTCTTATTGCCGGTAATTCTCGGCTGATCTGTATATACGGTATATATACGTATATATGTATATATAAGTAGGCTAATGTCCGCTCGGTTTATCTCCCTCGCTCGCATCTCCGCGATCGACGAATAACCGCGCCCTCCTTCTCTCGCCTTCTCCGTCGCACTCGCCCCGTTTCGCGCGATTCGCTTTCCGAGTCGGGAGAGAAAAAGGACGCCGTTTCAGCGCGATCCTTCCCCGGCCACGTCGAGCACATTTGTCAGAGACGCCGAGGCGTGCTGAAAATCGCGTCATTCGAGCAAACATTGGCCCCGGGTCCTCGACACGATGGGAAAACTGATCGCATACAATTTTCATGAAGCTGGGAAAGGGGCGTATTAGAAAACAAAGCGTTTCCCGCCTTTCACTTCGACATCCACTCACCGCCTCTCGAGAACATCCCGAGATCTCTGTCTTTGATTTTTACCTTCTATCTACCCACGTCGAATGGCGTGTAGAGACGCGACAAAGAGCACTCGCGGAGTCGAATACATCGTAATTATCGAAGCGAGTGTTCTGACGAGGTTCGTCGTTTGACGGACTAGATAACTACATGCCTCAATTTTTTCAAATACTACAGTTACGTAACGACAACTGCGTCCTGGTGCGTTTCGAGCTTTTCTCCGATATAAATATACACCTTTTCTCAAATTTGATTGGAAAGTAATACCCATGAATTTGTTCAATTTTAAGCGTATCATTCATTGATCGTAAATAAAGCTGTAATTTACATTTCTAAGTTTTCAATGGTACGGTGTATCCAAGACACTACTTTTCCGAACGCATGTAATATGCAAATTACAAATGTCACGATAGCGGAGCCAGTGGAATACAAAGGGTTAATACTTGAAGTAATCAGCGAGTACGACTGTAACTATAAAAATAAATATTAAACTGACTCGTTCAGTGAAACTGACCACGTAAGTCGACCAGCATCAGCAAAATCTTCGATGGCAGCATTTTTTATTTTGAAATTAAAAACGGCACAGCCAAAGATTTTCGTTAAAGTAACCGAGCGGTAGTGATATTTCTCGCTGGCTATTGTGCGATACTTTTGTGCCAACAAACGTGAGAAAATATATCACCTTACAAATCCTGTAATACGGAAAGCGCTCACACGATATTCGCGCAACGACTCGGTAACTGTCGTTACACTGAAAACCGTGTCAACGTCATTCGCACAGATCGAACCGAACGCTGACCCTTGGCATCGCGGAAACGTCGCATCTCACCACCGGCCGAGTGCAAAGTTCGCGAGAGAACAAAGCGTAATAAATTGTTCGCTATCGCAACGGCATTAGCTCGTTATACTTGCGCGAATAAAAGTTGTCGGGAGTCGTGTTACGGCGACTCGGCGAGAGCAAAGCCCGTATTGTCGCGTTCCGCCGAAGCCCGTTGCATTATCATTACCGACTTCGTGCGCCGCCGTGACATATTCATTAGGGTTCAAAGTACGGCGGTCGAGCGTGGCGGAACGTCGGTCTGAAACATACCTAATAATCCTCGCAAGACTGATCGCACGCTCCATATTTCATTGCTTCGCGTCGATAGTTACGCGTGTGTTTACTCCGATAAGAAAAGAACAGTCATTTCGACGTCGACGGTACTGCGAGAATACGACAATGGAGTACATATTTTTCTATCAAATGCCGCGTCGACGAATGTAACTTTCCTTCGCCCGTCCGTTGGTTTCACCGACGCTCGTTTTTCGCCACTTTCCCCTCGTACCCCTTGTCGCCGCGTATTTCGTTCCTAAACGCCAAGCTCTCGACGCGTTGTTTCTCTCTTTTTCCTTTTCATTCTTGTTTTCGTTTTACAACCGCGTCGTTTACTCGTCATTTGCGACTGCTTGTTGGCGCGGGCGTCTGAAATAATATTGCCGGTGATATTCCACCTCGACGTCTCGTTTCGCTCTCTAACGACGCGTTGTTTTATACCATCCGCGTTTATTTCAGACAGGACCAAACGCGAGAGCTTCTTCACGGCGAGCGAGCGCGGCATGAGACTTTGCCGACGGAAATAGATCAGTCCGTTGACAGAAAAGTGCGGTCGCCGGTGAAAAAACATCGCCGACAGTCATCTCAGTCAGTCTCTCCGCGACGAGTCCGTGTGTGCCGGCTTACGCGGGAAAGAAAAACAAGGGGCGAGCGTTGCGCGCGGGCAGAGCGGCGAGGACGTGGGAAGTTTAGAAAAGCTCTTTTACAACCGGAGTCAATATTATAAATCTCGCTCTGGAAACGTGTCAAAATAAACTCGCCGCGGGAATAAGAGCTGAATGAATCGTTGCGCTTTTTCCAGTCAGCGTAAAGAACTACTTCCCCTCGTTTCTCCTTCCACCGCTGTCGTAACTCACCCGACATGACGAGGAGCAGGTTTTCTGAAACTTTTGTTTATAAACAGTTTCGAATGTTAAGCCACGCGCGTTACAAGTCTTACGAAACGTTTCTTTCAATTCTTGCGTGGAATTCGCTTCGATGTCCGCTTTTGTTTTTATTGGTAATCCAGTGTCGAGTACCACTCGACATTCTCGCGTTGCTATCGGTGTAATTGTACGCAGGGAAAAGAGCAAGTCTAGCTTGCGCACTCTATGAATATTTTCGCTGACAAAAAAAATGCATCCAAACACGACGGACGCCTTGGTCAAGTAATTCCAGTTACTCGACATTTGTCACCACCGCTTACTTCAAGAGTAATACGTCATTTTTGTTTGCAGAACGAGATCCTGAAGCGACTGAACGCCATCATCGCGCAGATTCTGCCGTTTTTGTCGCAGGAGCACCAACAGCAGGTCGCCTCGGCCATAGAAAGGGCTAAGCAAGTCACCATGACCGAACCGATCGGAGGGGTAAGTTCGCCTCTTTTACGCTTTTTATTCAGTTCCCGTAACTTGCGTAATACGATATTTCTTGACGGGTCGAGTATATCCACGTGTAACGACCGTTCGCCCAGAATTACCGGATATTAGCAGCGAGTAGGGAAAATTAGCGCGGGACGTACTAGGGATTGAAATCTAATAAGGTCGTCTACGCCAAGGGGGGGGGGGTGCCTTGGCGAAGCGCAGTTGGGCGGATGTAAATGAGATTGATTCGCGCGGCACAGGGGCGACCTACGAACGACGGTCGTTGATCGATCATCGGAAGATCCGGGAGACAGCCGGCGCGGAATTCGACGTCGCTCAACTTTGTAGTCGCGTCACCGCTTTAACTTATTTCGCAGTCCGCGTATATTATACGGCGGAGCGATAAGCTGCGTGGCAGCAGCGAGCCCCAATTGGCATTCGGCCGTCGCTCCGAATAATTGAGTTCGTAGTTGCTTCTCCGGCGCGCATGATGGGAATAATTCCCGCGTCGACGACGACTACCATCGATGCACGCCCGCTTCCACCCACTAAAACATATCCCCCAGCAGCTTCCCAACTCGCCGTTACCGCGGCGCCACGCCAACAAAGCAGCCCACTTTCCCCGCACGGCCTTTCACGGCCCCCCCACGACGGTCG
>JABFPT010003560.1:3269-14066 GCA_022817245.1 Nixonia krombeini
AGTCCTATATATCCCACAAATCGATTGCAGTCACACAAGTTGAACGAACCGGGTTAAAGGTTGGTAAAAATTAACGTGCAAACAGCGCGCGCTTGATGCACCACGAGGCTCACTTTGCATTATTAATATACCAGTTGAGCCGTGATAGTGTCTTTAATTAAGCAATATTTCTTGCGCAATAGGTCTTTTTTTAAGGAACTCCAAGGCTCATCCTTCACAGCGAGTAAATCTTCCGCGTCTACGATGCACTACATAGCCATTTTCATTTGCGTCGTTTCGATACTTGCATCCGTGTGCACGGCATCTGCGTAAGATAGCGGCAGTAATTCGCGATTTTAATTGACGCTGATATCAACTGCAACGCCGTCAACCCATGTTGAAGCTCTCGACGAGGCAAATTAAACGCAACTCTATTGCTCTCTGAAAATGCCATAAAGATTCTGGATGATTTCAACCAGTACCGCTCATTCGCTTTGACTTGTGAAGAAGTTAATGCTTGATTGATACTTCAGTTTTTTGTATTAACAAAATATTCATGTTTCGTGTACTTATTCCAGATATGAAATACGAACGAATCCGTCATACACTGCTCCACCATCGCCAACAGAAATGTATTCGTCTCCTGTGACATGCCGGAAGGACACCAGTCACTGGTTTGGTGGAGTTTTGTCTATAGAAACAGGAGGATCTTGTCCTGTTAATAACTACTTCCATTCTGGATTTATGGCCTTGCAAATGATAATGGATATCACCAAAATTAGAGTAAGCGTTCTTATACAGTTTGACCGTTGTGGAGAATAGACAAAATTACTGTATGGAATGATGTTCAATCGGGCTATGATTCGTGTTATTTTGTACTTTGTTATTAATCATGCTTCATCACTGTGTTATAGCTGGATACTGGTAACACCGATTTAACAGTGCCTGATGTGAAACTTGAAATGTTTCCTAAAGAAGCTTATACAGCAGGTGTGAAATATTAATTATTTAATTTATTACTTTATTTCTAATAGGTTTGTATTTTTATGTAATTTTTTTTAACTATTAATATAATGCTCCTTGCAACGGATATGTCTTTTTCGTACTAATTTGACAAATACTGTAGAAATTTTTAGTTGAACTGATTCGACAAATATTTTACTTGTTTTAGACTGGATGCTTGCCTTTAGGGTCGTGATTCCATTATACATGGTACTAGCATTGTCGCAATTTATCACGTATCTGTTGATTTTAATCGTTGGAGAGAAGGAAAATAAAATTAAAGAGGGCATGAAAATCATGGGTTTGAAAGATTCAGTATTTTGGTGAGACATTCTTTAATTATTAGCAATTAGACATTACAGAACTGAATTTAATAATGTTTCAGTTTTTGAAGTTAAACTACACGTGAAATGCTAGAATAATAATTAAATTGCATGATCATAACTCGCATGTGGGTTTTAATCTGCATAGAAATCTTTACTTCATTTTCATAGAAATAAATATATATATGGGAATAGCCTTGACTAACTTAAAATATTTCTTTCCCATCTGATTCTTACTTAGTTTAACATTGTCAACCTAAAATTATAGCAAAATTGTAATATTCATGTTCTTACAGAATTTTTGGCTTTCAGTTAAATTATATAACTTATTGTATATATATATCTTTATACAACATGCACTTTATACAATATATAATTTTATTATAACTTTAACAGACTTCGTATTTCCATCCTCCATATTTTTAAAACAGTCTACCTTTCTTAGTGTTGTATTTGAACAGAAAGTGTTAGCGTATAAAACGTAGGATTATTCGTTTCATAAATTTTCTAATGATCTTATTATGCTACGTTTACGCATCAATACGTGTAATTTTATGTGATTAAAAAGGAATCATGGTTAAGTCAATTTGTCTTTTTCAGGTTATCCTGGTTCATCATCTACAGCATTTTTGTCCTACTACTATCAGCAGTTGCTGTGATTTTCCTTTTTACTCTCCAAATGTTTCAACACACGCATTTCCTCCCGATATTTTTACTTGTAGTGTTATACAGTTTCTCTGTTATAATGTTCGCCTTTATGATTACGCCATTTTTCGACAAGTCTCGTGTAAGTAAATAATGGTCCGCTAACTCAATAAACTCATGTATATATATATATAATCAATAAAATATACCTTGTAATGTCATGAGGAACTTCGGAAACTATAGATTGATATACGTAATTTACACTCCTTTTTGATGTACGATAATATTTTTTCATTTTTAGACCGCAGGTGTTCTGGGAAACTTTGCTGTGACAATCTTAAGTCTTATGTACTTTATTCAAGTTTTTGTCGATGACTCAAGCTCGATATCTTTTTGGGTTGTTTCCCTACTGAGCCCAACTGGAGTTGCTTTGGCTATGGATAAGGTATTAAAACTTAGATTTTTAATTAACATTCAATGTTTCGTTTAAATTGATCTACACTTCCATAATAAAACATCATAAATACTATAAACAGTAGAAATTATGCAATTTGTGTCAGGGAATAGTTACTTGCGTTTATCATAGATGTGTCGAGAGCAATTATAGATTTCATTTTTAATCTCATTTTTTGAATGTAAAATAATTGAAATATTTTCTAAGCAGTACAAAATTATTGTGTACGTAGGCCCTTGTGTTGGACTTGCAAGGCGAAGGGGTTAATTTCGACAATCTTTGGTCCGGTCCTGGAATACCTTTTGGTGGGAGCCTTATAATGATGACACTGGATATTTTTTTGTATGCATGTCTTGCGTATTATCTCGATTCTGTTGTACCAAGTAAGAACAACTATCACGTCTAACATGCACTACATATTCCTTTATCTGATTACCGTTTACATGTAAATTTGTTTAAAAAAATAGGTGAATATGGTATAAAGAGACCGGCTTGGTTCTGCTTTACTCCTGGATTCTGGTGCCGTAAAAAAACACAAAGGGTAAGTGCTTCTTTTTCATCATTGTAGATTAAACAAAAATAATCCAAATTTATAATGACAGGCACCAACGTCAAATGGAGAATCGAATTCTTTCATTCCGGGTGAGGAAACGAACCGCGATGTGGAACCAGTGGTGCGTGAGATGAAAGGCCGCGAGGCGATTAGGATAGTAGACTTGTACAAGTCCTATCAGAAGTGTCGTAAGCCAGAGATAAAAGCAGTAAATGGCATCAACTTGACAATCTATGAGGGTCAAATAACTGCTATCCTAGGCCATAATGGTGCTGGCAAGACTACGCTCTTCAACATTTTAACTGGCCTCACATCTCCAACTGCTGGCACTGCCCTGATCTTCGGCTACGACGTCAGAGATTCTAATGATATGCAAATGATTCGCAGTATGACAGGCGTGTGTCCGCAACACGATATTTTGTTCGATCTCCTCACGCCGCGGGAACATCTTGAATTTTTCGCTGCTGTTAGAGGAATTCCAAGGTCAATGATTGAACATGAAGTATGTATTGCATTTTCTTCTGATTATTTTCTGAATTTAATGTAATATAATTATACATCGTTTTAGAAAAGCTATGTATACATTTTAACCTTTTAAGGCTTGAAGCTGTAGAGATTTAAATAGATTAAGTTGAATGATTTGATAGGGGTTATCCTAACTAAATCGTACGAAAATATTTATTATTAGGTGAAGAAGACACTGAAAGATATAGATCTAATCGAAAAGGCTGATACATTTGCAAAATACTTGAGCGGTGGTCAAAAAAGAAAGTTATCTGTAGGAATTGCTATTATTGGAGATCCCAAGATAATTATCTTGGATGAACCCACAGCCGGAGTAGATCCCTACTCAAGAAGACAAATGTGGTCTTTTTTGCAATCAAGGCGGCACGGAAAAGTAATCCTGCTAACAACGCATTTTATGGACGAGGCGGACATTCTGGCTGACCGAAAAGCTGTCATCAGCAAAGGAAAGCTGCGATGTTGCGGCAGTTCTTTATTTTTAAAGAACAAGTTTGGAATCGGATATCATTTAACGTAAGTTGAAAAAATATATTAAATACAAGTGAAATATCATTTTTTTAATGTCTAATACATATTCAATATGAATCAGGTTGGTCTTAGAAGGGAATGCTCGTGAACACGCGATCACACGTCTGGTTTCATCTCACGTGACAAAGGCTGAAAAAGCGCGGCGTCACGGCCGAGAACTAAGCTTCATACTACCACACAATTCGGTGGAGAACTTCGCACCATTGTTTTCTGCTATCGAACAGGAAATTAAAACGAAAGCGTTGCGTCTCGGAATCAGCAGCTATGGTGTATCCATGACGACTCTCGAAGAAGTCTTCTTGCATTTGGAAAAAGATGAGGAGACTGAGTGTACGATGGATAATCTTTCGAAGAAGATGGTCCGCAATCGAGCACTCAGTAGGTCACTTTCTCTACAGTCTAAGAGTACATCTTATCAGAGTTTACAGAATGAAGGTGCCACACTTCAGAATGATGGTCAAGCAAAAGGTGAAACTGCTGTAAAATATATCAAATTGTTATTGAATTAAAATTATAACAAAAATGATCTAAACCAATGAAAATTTAATAGGAGATTTACCCGATGGTGTACATCATGATAAGAATCCAGCGATTCTTGGCCTTGGCTTGGATCCAATTAAAATTCGACCCAACTTCTTGCAAACATTGTATGCAATGTTGCGATTACGAGTATTACGACTTTTTCGAAGCCTGCAGCTGTTGTATTTTACAATCGTAGCTCCCCTTGCCTTAATCGTATTGGGACTGTATTTAAACAGCATTCAGACGGTAGACATTAAAATGCAAAGTCTCGAACTTAACAATGGTAAGTATAGAGATTAATGTAATCTAGTGTTAAATGCAAATACAATTACAAAACGACGTACATTTCAGATACATATAGAGATGAGACTAGGATACTGTACATGAATAATTCGAATCGCGACATTACTCCATTGATTAGTCTCATTAGCAAGAGCGTGAAATACGTAGAGGAGTTTGATGGAAAATATAGCGATTTGCTACGTATCGCTCCGCACATGGCACTTTTAAATATTACTGAATATAATACGATGTACATGGATATGACGATTTTATACAACGATACTATGCAACATTCGCTGCCCATTTTACTGAATATTTTGTCAAACACTTATTACAAGTACGAAAACTAACTTATTACATTCTATAATTTTAAAAAATACATACTGTGTGATTAACACTGATGTACACTTCAGATTATTGTCGGGAACTGATGACTCAGGTAGCGAACCAATCGAAGTACGGACGCATCCGTTCCAACAAACTTCACAGCCGCAGGAATTCAATATAGGAACTGCTAGCAGTGCTTTGTTCATTGGTATGGATTTTGTCCTTGTCCCGATTACGTTAGCCGTAGACATGGTTTACGATCGAGAAGTAAGTATAAAAACTGGCTAGTTTCCTTAAATCTAATAATGCAATATTTGTCTTTATAATTATAAACACTTTCAAGATTAATTTCTAACTAAATGTAATTATCCCTTTCAATTTCAGATAAAAGCCAAAAATCAATTGCGCATTAACGGTCTGACTTTCCCCATGTACTTCCTGACATATTTCATAGTTCTCGTCAGTCTCATGTGCTTCATCTGCCTGTGTATCCTCGGCATAATATTCCTGTTCGATGTACCCTCGTTACAGGAACTTCCAGCTCTAATAACATTAGGTGGTTTGCTCATGCTCTATTGTCCATCATCCATCCTCTTTTCTACCTGCCTTAGTTACATCTTTGACAAAATGGATTCTGCGCAGAGCATATTACCGAATATAGCTACATTCTTTGGATTGATACCATTTGCGTTGGTTATGATTCTCGACATGTTGGGCGTTGGTAAGCTGACATTAAATAAATTAGTTATAATTGGGTATGTTACATTAATTTAATATTATTTTTCGTCTATTAAAAACTAGAACAGATTTTAATACATTTAATTTATCAAAACATCTTTAATGCCACTTGATATTTATTTATTCATTAAATTATTGTATATGATGAATTACTTCATATTTTTCAGGTGGAACAGCAGCTTTCGCACTGCATGTAGTATTTTCATTACTGAACACAATGTACGTGCCATATGCCGCTGTATATTACGTGGAACGTGTTCATCTAATGTGTTCCATTAACGCCGCTTGCCATCACCTTACGATGTCCGACTACTTGACAACGGAGATCATTCTGATGGCTTTAGGCGTGTTGCTACACATTCCACTTTGGTTTTTTGTCCTATTGTTACTCGATATCAAGAAAAGTGGTGGTAATATTAATGACTTTTTCAAATATTTCCTTCGCAATGGCGGCTCTATTGGCGAGGAAATTATGGAGAATTCGGACATAGGAGAACACGAGGACTCTGATGTGAAAAACGAACGACAAAAGGTATTCAACATAATGACGTCACCAAATACACATGAGCCACCGGTAGTTCTCGTACAAAATTTGCGAAAAGAGTATCGCCAAAGGGAAACTGGTTCCTGTGGCTGCAATTCCAAACATGAGGAGGAGCCACCGCGCAAGATCGCTGTAAGGAATCTTTCCCTGGCGGTAGAACCTGCTGAAGTATTCGGCCTGTTGGGGCACAATGGTGCTGGCAAAACGACAACAATGAAGATCATCATTGCCGAAGAAGCCGCAACTAGAGGCAGAGTCCAAATCGGTGGCCACAACATTCACTCTCATATGGCTGAAGCTTTCCGTCAAATGGGTTATTGTCCACAACATGACGCACAGTGGAAGAATATTACAGTAAGAGAACATTTAGAATGTTACGCAGCAATACGAGGCGTTCCCTGGGGCGAAATTGATAGGATTGTAGATCTTTATCTATCTGGTCTGCAAATTCATGATCATGCAGATAAGCAGACACAAGAATGTTCTGGAGGTACTAGAAGGAAACTCAGTTTCGCCATGGCCATGGTTGGAGGACCGAAAGTAGTTCTTATGGATGAACCCAGTACTGGTATGGATCCTCGATCCAAAAGATTTTTATGGGACACTATTCTTGCTAGTTTTCAGGTAAATTTTCTGTCTGTAAATTATGTATTGTAAAATTGTATATTTCATTTTATGTTGATTATGTTTCATTGTCAAGGAAGAAATTCATTTATTTGAATGATGCAATATAAGTGAAACCACAAACAATTAAAATAAAGAAAAACATCTTTATACCGTTGGACTCTTGAAATAAAGATTGTCTTCGGTACTACGACTTTAATTGATTAGTTGCAATTAACCATTTTAATTTTACTAGATACGAAATTGTTTTTCCCACTTGATTCCACTTTTTATTCGTGTGTAAATGTTCTTCAAAATAGGGAGGAAGGGGTGCCATATTAACAACTCATTCGATGGAGGAGGCCGACGCCTTGTGCTCCAGAGTGGGTATCATGGTGAAGGGTGAACTAAGATGCATCGGTTCTACTCAACACTTAAAGAATCTATACGGAGCTGGCTACACCCTGGAGATGAAACTATTGGGAGGTGACTGTACACCCACAACGCCCTCTGGTAATAGAATCAGTGGCTTGAAGGAGTTTGTCGCTGGACTTTTCCCGGACGCTACATTAGAAGAGAGTTTCGCGGACAGATTAGTGTTTGCTGTACCTCAACATGCAGTTCACTCGCTGGCCGAGTGTTTCATACAGTTAGAAAAAGGTAAATATATATTACTTTCCATATCGCTATACCATAATATTATAATATACTATAATATAACATACTATTTCTCGTATTAATAAAATACCTCTTCATTTACTCAGCTAAAATGGAACTGGATATTGAGGAGTACAGTTTCAGTCAAACCACGCTGGAGCAAGTGTTCCTAAAGTTTTCTCACTACGATGATGTAAACAGCGGTGAATGACATTAAGGATTTTCTAAAGTCTACAAGATAATAAGTCTAAAAGATAATTACGAGTCCATTCCATGAGTAAGAGACTAACAAACAATGGGTGATGAGAAGAGAGATTAGATGAAGGAAAACAATCCGTGTACTTTCTCGTGAGGGTAAGGGCCTACTCGAGTAACAAAAACATGCACGTGTGTGAAGTGCGAAAGAGATCAGGGACCATAGCGGAAGTGTGTTCTGTCGATACTTAAGACATTTGTATAAATCACGATCGCTTTGGAGTCACGACAATGAAATGTCCGTAGGAAGGAAAGTTTACCATTAGCGTTTACCATTCATCTCGTTAGCTGCTCGATAAGTCTCTAAATAACGATCGATTTATATGCTCTATAATCTCAGACGACGAACAAAATGACAAATATCGATTTTTCGCTCGGTTAATTATCGCCTTATTAAGCGTAATTGAGGGTTTGATTACGAGTTTATTTATTCTTTAATGTGTTAGTAATTTATAAATTTCTTAATTTATGCGTAAATTATTTGAATCCTGTAAAAGTAATTACAGTTGATTTCGTTTCAAGAAAGTGATGAAATTTTAACACATTTTGATACTCATCCGTTTACGTTAAGAGCAATCGCATTGCTGGCATTCGTGTTTTTTTACATGCATGTATTAGTCAATATTTTTATTTATGAATTGTTATGAAATTAAATATTGTAAATAAGAAAAAGGTACAACTACTTTCGTCGGGTTTTATTACGCGTTTTTTAACTTCGCTTTAACGAAATTTATCATTGACGTTCGATGTATCTTCGTAGGGAAGCATTGTTTTTAAAAAATACGGTTCACATGTTTCAAAACGAAAGAGAATTTGAACGATTTTCGAATTTCCAAGCTTCCTCGCCGTTTAATTCTCTATTTTTCGATGGAAGGTTTTAAACGCAAATGCAATAAATTCTATATGTGATCATATATAGACAAATTCATATATAATTGAAATTTAAACGTATATGAGTTTATAAAATTTCACATGCGATTATGCGTAACACGCGCGTACACATAATCGTATGTGTGATAATACGTAAAAAAAAACGTAGAATATTGAAGTACTCAGCATAGTTAGAAATGTTTCCGAGGTACTAAGAGACTCATCTCAGCGCCTCCTATGACTCATGCAATCCTGCCGGTCATATTGTTTTTTTACACATTGTCGTAGAGGAGCCTCAGTTACTCTTTTCTAGAAATTAATTAGACTGTTAGTAAATAAATATCGTAGTACGTAGCACTTAACCGAGATCAGTTGTACGTCATAGATCTACAGGAACTAAAATAATCAGTACATTTGAAGCTTTTCTGTATCTCGAACATTTTTCTATGACCAACGAGTCAGATTGTAAAGGAACGAATTTCTACTGGCGATGCCGCTTGATTTAAATGTAATGATATTTTTTTAGTGTAGCGTAACTTTTTTATGAACTCGAATGGAATTTGAGAGGCAATACGTCGATAAGTTGTTGGCTCGTGCGAATTAAACGTAGAACTAGCGACTTTTAATCAGCACGCGATTTCATTTCATTTTGTACAAAGTCCATAGCTACGTACAGCAGAGCCACGTAACGACTATTCTTAACCTTTTCTCGAATCTCGAAGGGAATATTCTAATGTAAACGGTGGAAAACTGCATTTATGATGATATGTGGGATTTTATGCCTTTATATACAATTATGTACAACCATACATGGAATTTTCCATATATGTTTCAAAAAAATTCCATTCACGATCATATACCAGGGAAACCCATGTATAATCAAAATATGTCCATATATCTTATGTAGGGATTTATAAATTCGTATGTAGCCGTGTGTGATCATATAGAACCGCGAACACATGACCGAGTACATGAAATCCCATGTATGACCATGCATGAAATTAGCTCTCCAAACACGACGAAAGCGATATGCTGATAGGTTGTTACATATACATACATATAAAGATTCTGCCTGCGTAGGATTAAATCGATACACTAAAAGGGATTACTATTATATAACTTCTCGTCTGAGAATATTCAACTATTATAATTATAGTCTTTGCACTGGTTTGTTTTGTAGTACGGATTTTCTCCAGACGTACGATTTCAATACGTGCTTCTAAACCTCTGCTATCGATCTCGACCGACGAATGCTTATTGACTGGACGACATTCGTTAGTATAATTGTAGCATTGAAGATACGTTAGGTGACAATTAGACGACGAATCGCAAGTCGAGAAAATAACTTTCTTCTTCATACTTTTTAAAGCATTTGTCATTTATTCATTCTGCATTGTAATCTGTAATACGAAATTTGTAATGCACGTCAGTAATGCAAACTTTGTTAATAAGTGAGCGTAAATAATAAATCACGTCATATCGATATTACCATTAGTGTTCGAATATTAGTCATATCATTTAACATGAGCAAGTGCATAAACGAAAACCAGTCGGGACGTGAGATACGCTCATTTATTACTAACGCGCAGATTTTTCATTTCGTCCGTCATGGAGCATTCGTCGTGAGCCAGTTACGTAGGGAAATCGAATGGGATTTTAGAAAACGATTTATTTGCTTGATCGAGGTCGGTGTGCGAGTTGTTAATACCATGTACATATTTAAAAAAAAAAAAAAGAAAAAAAAAAAGAAAAACAAGAACAGGATAATCCCTCGGGAATCCAATGGACGAGAACAAGCCGCGATTACTCTTTTATAAGGTAAGCACCCACGTGCAAAACCACTCCGATGTCGGGCCCCGACAACACATGGGAAGTGCATTTTACGCATATGGAGTGAGGCAATACGTTTTCACAAAACAAACACACGTTAGTAGCATTTAGAAACATTTTCTTATAAACAGTACAACATATATATGTGACAAAAGATTAT
>JABFPT010003563.1:0-11061 GCA_022817245.1 Nixonia krombeini
AAATATTTTATTACGATGCTGGATGATTCAACCACAGCTGAGACTCTTTACGATACCTTTGCAAAAAACGAAATGCTGGTTGACAAGATTTCTTGCGCGGGAGTTTACAGGCACATGAAGAACTTATGCGAAAGCAAAAATTAATCCGGGAAAACAGATCAATCTCAAACGAAATTTCTGGCTCTTAACGTTTATATAAGACGTTCCGAACGCGTCGCAATTTCTCGGTTAATGAAGCTTCATAACTTCCCTGCGACTGATACAGTTTGTCAAATTGCAAAGAGAAACGGTCATTTAGCGAGAGGAAGAAAAGCGTTGTAATTGCTCGAGATACTCCGGGGCTTATCGCTGTAACTCGGTTAAGAATATTGCGCAATCAGGAACTCGATAAAACTTTGTCCGCACGTCTTTCCGGCGAGGCTATTCTTTGATCATAAATTCGTCGCTTGCAACCTAACCCAACCTTTTCAATTTTCCTGACGACGGAAAC
This sequence comes from Nixonia krombeini, assembly GCA_022817245.1. Lineage (NCBI taxonomy): Eukaryota > Metazoa > Arthropoda > Insecta > Hymenoptera > Scelionidae > Nixonia > Nixonia krombeini. Next base: position 491 of record JABFPT010003563.1, read on the forward strand.
GTAATTGAAAGTCGATATCGCCGAAAACATTTTTCGACAGTTTCTTTTCCTGGGGTATTAAGATGTAAAACGGCGTCTCGAAGGCGCGTGATTAAAAAATAATGCAACAACGAGAAGTACCAAGCTGCAGTTTCCCCGCAAGTACTGCAGGGGATGTTGTTCGCGTTTTAATCTGTTCGCCTGAAACGCTTGAGTTATGCGTAATTGATTTACCATCGAGAAATAAGCGACTGTTCATCGCGGTTACGTGAGAAAGTTCGGTTCCTGGACGGCGACGAACACGAAAAACCGCGCAAAGTGAATATTTCGCTTCTTCATTTGCACGGTTTCGCGGCAAACGCCAATAACGAAGTTTTAATTTGAATTTTCTCCACAAACGCGCTGCAGCTTGAGCGAACTACGTACTACCGACCAATCTGTATCTGCCTTCTGACATTTTCATTTCGGGGAATGAGCTTTGCTCTTAATTGATTTTTATCCCTGCTACCTAGTCTCTTATTCCGTTTCAAGTAGGTATATTATATACTTCGTTAACGATACATCCATGAATTTACTCGTAACTTTACGGGACTTCGGTATCGATTGATCAGTATTGCGTTTCTGCGTATGGAAGTATGGATTTCTCTCAAGTCGATATTGAAATAGGATATTAATAGGGCACTGATCAGGATGTCTGACAATTTCTAATCAATTTCTAATCGAGTAATATTGTTCAAGGTATCTGCACGATCCAAACATCGTGTTTAATACGTGTCTAATATATTGTTAGGTATCGTTATTACAGAACTAGATATTAATCCACATTGCAAAATGAATTAGAATGCTGAGTGTTATTTCGTAATTATAATCAGGTTCTGCTCACGTACTAATATGAAGGTATTAACTGTGAAATAGAATTGGTACGTCCCTGATTAGAAGTACTCGTTTCACTTTTAGTCCTGTTATTGCCAGTTAAAATTTGATCAGCTGCACATTTCAGTTTGATCAGGTTCTGAAATACATTGTTCAAATAACATCGGTTAAGACATGTAACAGCTAATGCTTAATCAGAACCTGGTCACAGTTATCAGGCAGCCTGATCGTTGCTCCGTTAATACTCTGTTTTTATTTCCGTTCATATTGCACTTCAGGTATTATTTTCCTTTTTCACTATATAACTGATCATTTTTCAATGTATCCAGCAAGCTCGACTTTGACTTCGCCCAAGGTGGATGCCCTTTGAATTTCACTGTGTTTCAAAGGCACACGGTGTTCTTATTTTTTTCATGAGGTACTTCATAATGAGCAGACGAACATATTGAAATGAGTGCATAGGTGGAACATTACTCGCCAGCTGCGCGTCTCATTTCAAAGTTCTCTTATTTCCGGTTTCACTTCCATTTCTCCCGCCTTTTTTTCACTCCCTGTTTTAATATCGGAGTAATGACAAGGAACGGAATATTCCACATTGACGTTTGCCTTAAGGAAACACGGGCGACAACTTCTAATTGTACGGTATTGCCGTAAGCATATACATTATACGTCGCAATATTTTTTGCAATCTTGTCTCACTCAATGTTATGACTTTTCCAAACATTGTTGTAGGCGGTGCAGGCACGAAGTCGCTAAGAAAGTAAACTGATGTGATTCGCTTAAGTTGGACATCTGTATGCATAACATTTTAAGCGTTGCTGTGCCGGGGATAAACTACTTGTATCGCAAACTTTGCCGAGAAAATCTGGGCACTGAAAAATGTTCATGTCAGCTTCCCCGGTGGCGAGTTAAGACAGAATGCAAAGTACTTTCAAGATACTGCCTTATTTGCCGCCTCGATTTCCTCACCCGAACATCCTTATTCATCCACCGATTTATTACAAACCACTAAAGTCACATTGGAAAAACTGCGAACCAATCATCCAAACTGCGCTTCTATTTTCATCATCTTCAGTCCACTTTTTGTCATCTTCACTCCACTTTGTTTCGCTAAAAACCGAAGTACAGTCAACCGTTCAACTACTTTGTCTGTTCCAAAGGAAAGAAAAGTCGGAGTAACATCCTCCATCCCCCGTATTTCCTCGTGTAACCCTTCCCCTAATTTCAAAAGCGTTTTCGCTGCAGTTCCGCTACTGTTATTTAATCCCGATAAAAAGAACTTGGTTAAGTAGCACGTTAGCTTGCAACCGCGACGGTCTCCGCTGTTTAAGAAAGTTCAGAAGAAGTTGTGGGTAATTGACCCATTGAACGAGATACTTAGGACGAGACCGGAGTAACGCTTTAAGCGACGCGGTGTATAACGACGTGATTTTCGAAGGCGGTTACCGCGAGTGCGAGTTAATGGTACAACCAAAGTCGTTTTGATATTTAACCCCGTAAAAGTGGCGTTGGAACAAATCTAATTTTTTTGCGAGACAATGCAAAAATTATGGACTTTCCTGCGTAAACACTTTTCCGAAACGCCAAACACGTCAAAAGCTGTGACACAATGCAAATGTAATGTCTCGACTCCTAATTATGTCCTTTGTTCGCGGAGAAAATCGCGCAAGAACAGCATTTTCCATGCTTGCGTTTCTCACTGCGTTTCCTTGTTACTCGCGCGACTCGTTTTCTCCGGCAATGTCATTGTCGGTGTTGTCGTTTTCGCGTATACTGGACTAGAATGGTACAAGCTCATATTTAATTCATACTGGGACACATTCATAACAGTCAGTACTTAATTTACCAGCTTCAAGAATTCCGACTGCAATTTCCGTACGAGGTTGCCTCTTTCAAGATAAATTCCAATAACGCGCTGCAAATACGTCCCAGCCGTAGTTTAGATTGCCTTTTCTTTTTGCATTCGAGCATCACTCGTTAAACGAGTTTGTCATTACATTAAAGACAATGGGGAGCCTTTGGCACAGTGACGGTAAACAACAATGTATGTTAATTAAACAAAAAAATGCATTACCATGCAAATGCACGAAGCGCATTAATTTTTCCTATGTAATTTAACGGCAGAGAGGATGTACATTCTCATGCAATTCTATAAAGCTCATTAATACTTCAAAGCCGTTCTCACCGTATCTGCGTATTATATTTCCCGCAGTTTAACGAGAGCAGAACGTCTTTGACGAAGATGAAAGGCAGAGCGAAAGGTGTGCGCATGGCCAAAATGAAATTTCGAGTAACAACACCGAGAATAGCATCGAACGAATTTCTTATGCCCGATTGCGAGACACCGAGGGGTTGAAAAGAAAAGCAGAGGCAACGGACTAAGCGACCTCTATATCTTCGTTGTCTATCCTCTTACTTTCGCCCTTCCTACATTTCGCAATTACACTTTTATACATTTTTTTCTGGGGAAACTCGCCAGGAGAATTCCTGCCGAGTTGCCTTGTGTCTTTTGTTGGGTTTTTACCTCCGACTCCGGCGATTGAACACTGAGGGACGTTCTGGGCGGCTTTTCCGGTGGTACTTTCTTCAGCGTTCCGCCGAAGGTGAAACTGCTGGATGAGGAGGTTGTCGCGCGTTGAGCTTGATCGGGTCGGTTTGACTGTGGTAATGTGGCCAGAGGCAACTGCGACATGTTAGGAATTCCGTCATTTAGTTCTTGTTGTAATCGGGGTGAAAGCTTCTCGCACATGACAGAAGACGTTTGGGGGTGCACTGTGGTCAGCAACGTCTGATGATGCTGACACTGTGGCATCATTTTTATTTCTTGATCATGATGATTGGGAAGGTATATTCCTGGATGCTGATGGGTCGAATCGTTGGTATTAGGATCTCCCGAAAATTCCGTTTGTCTTGATATTTTGTCACTAGCTTGGGGTTGTGTCTGCAGGCATTTGAATCTCACTTGTAAATCCGTTTGCTGGTGCTGAAACGAGGCGACTTTGTCTAGAATTTGGTTCTGGTTCTGAAGACACTCGAGTTTGGCCTGCAAGTCGCTTTGTTGACGCTCACACTCGCTCAACTTTTCCGACAAAATGTCGAGACACTGTTGGTTCTGTAATTGAATTTGCTGCTGAACTGGTGTTTCCTTATTTTTCTCGTTCTGCGACTCTTCTTGCGTTTGTAGGGTCTCAGCCTGGCTCTTGCTGTGAGTCAGTAAATTGTTCGTCATATTATGGCTCTTACGGTGGCTATGGATTATATGGTCGACTTGATCTAACGGCTTATCGTTAAAGTTCGTCACGACAGTTAAAGCTGTTTTTGTATCAATCTTAGCTTCGCTGAGCGCTGGATATTGATTACAGATGTTTGGGCTTGCTCGTTGCGATGGAGTAACTCCAACGTTTGGTCCAAGATTGATCACCGAGCCAGTCATGGACTGATCGTCGAAATCCTTCTTCGTAAATTCCATGTGTTTGGTCAAATCGGCACTAACGTGACGCAAATGTCGGCGCTGTTCCATAATAGTACTTTGACTTATATTGGGAATTGGTTGAAAAGCTGACTGTTGATAAATAGCCGTTTTCACCTCGACTCGTCTTTCTTCTGACTGATTTCGTGATCGCGGACTAGTAGTGAAAATTTGATTGGGAAGTACTCCGCGTTCCAACTCCTGCCTTTGCCTTTGCTCCGCCCACATTGCCAACTCTTGCCGCGTCTTTTCGAAATTTTGATTAACAAAGGAAGGGCTCTTTTGGCTAGCGCGATCCGCTGACGTGTCCCGGATTGGTATAAAAGGCATTGGTGACCTTCGATGCTCTTCGAAATAATCAGATCGTCGATTTTCCTGTGACAATGGCACCCGTTGATTAGGGCTAATGCTGGACCACTCGACTTTTCTTTCAGGCCCTTTTCGACTGTCTTGTCTTATATCAAATGTCATCGGAGACACTCTCAAACTCGTATCAGCTACTCGTGTTTCATTTGCGTCCGTTGCCGATACAGGTTTGTGACTAGATGTCAATATATCTTGACTACCCTCGCCCGGGAATGTAAAGGTTACAGTGTCGTTTCGCCTCTGAAAGCTAGTAGTGACGTCTACAGAAACTGACTTCCTGTGCTCGGTTCTGGATACATAAATTCCACAGTCGGGAGATGCAGAATCAATTTTCTCCTTTGAAATTGGTTGCTGCTCGTTACTCGTTTCTACGTACAATCCATCTTGCCTCGTTCTAGGGTTTTGATTAATAGTTGGAAGCAGATATCTTTTATCCTGTCCGTCTGTATTAATCTGCAGTTGATCTTGTGATGTGCCTTGTTTTTGAACAGTAATTCCTATATCAATGCCCGCAGTTTTGGAATGGCCTGGATCATGAGTTATCTTGGAATTCACTCTGGGCGGCACCATCGGTTTTGGACCCCGAGATGGTCTTTCAGTACCAGGAACAGGCATTCCATGAGCAACATTTTGTGCAATTGGTTGTATAATAGGCTGTGCTTGATATTGAGGCATATCATGAGGGAACCGTTGAGTGTTTGGCGATTGCTGACCGAAAGGTTGAGAAGTGTAAATAGCCGTGTGTGCGTTATAAGGAACAGGATTGATCACCGGTTGAGGATACTGACTATACGGATATTGTGCATAGGCCTGCCCAGGAGGTGGTACCACCACACCGGCGTAATATGGTGGCTGTGGACTTGTTGACTGGGAGGGTATCGGCGTTTGGTGCGGCACTGCAACATATTGACCTTGACCCGTAAATGCTTCTCTATAAGCCACGTCTCTTGTAACGTAGCCACCGTGATCCGGAAATTGACTCGGTGCCGGATACAACTGGGATCTCACTTCAAATTGACTGCGAATCTGCGAGTACTGGGAATTTTCTAGAGGATAATCCGGAATAAACTGCGGCTGAACTTGGATAGGAACGGTCTGAGCGTTTCCTTGAGGCAGATACTGTTGGGGTGGTAGTTGACCCACTATCGGATGCCTATCTTCCGGCTGACCAATCGTGGACTGTCGTCTGGCCATAGGATAAGATGTGGCCTGTTGCGAAGTCGTCGGCTGGCTGGGATTGATTGTCCTGTTCTCAAAGCCATTTGACATGTCTGCCTTCGACGTTTCAACCGATGTGCCATTTTGACAGACCGTTTGGCCCTGTTCATTTTCGGTATGCATGGTCTCCTGATCTTGATTTTGAGCACCGCTCAAACCTCCTGACCTGGATTGCGACATGGTGGCTACCGGCCTACCGCCGATGTAGCCGAGGATTCGCCCCAGTCCACACACTGTGGCGACTTACGAGGCACTTGTAAAGAATTCACGCGCGTTTACAACCGATTCCTCCTGACATATATGTAAGGATTGATATTCTTGGCTGAGATAATTACACTTATATCACACAGCGTTTACCACTAATTTGATTCTCCCTCACTGCTTTGATTGACATTACTTTCAGGACCTTTGAACTTGAATCTTCTAAGAATGAGGTGTGTAAATTGATTTTATAAATCGTACCAACTACCTTTAATTCGTTTGATTAGTAAAATGGCTTCTCTGTATATAGTTGTAAATACATCAAAATCTTAAATCTGCCGAACGAGGAGAACCATTAGTTTGACATTAAACGTTTATCTCATTTCTTTGTATACAGTTTGATTTAATACGTCAGTATTCATAATTATTGAGCAGACTCCGAAATGAAATTTCGGGATTCGCGGTTCTCATCGACCACTCCGTCAATATCAGCAGTGTCCATTTATCTCGACGAGAATTCCATTGGATATTTTCGTCGTTGACGACAGCCAGTACAGTTTGATTCAACGACGCTTTCAATTAACGAGCCCGAGCCACGCCCGTGCGAGTTTATCTGTAAAACAAATGATTGCTATGCAGGACACATTGGTTGACCGCGATTCGTCTCGCTGTTTTGAAACACCCTGTTTGCGGAATTCCCCGTTCGATATGCACCGAATTAAAAACTATCCAATGAAATATCGCTCCCGCAACGTGTTCGAAGTCGGGAACTTCTCCGTTACTTTATCAAAACGCCGATATGTAAAAGTGAACAATGCTTGACAGTTCGCTGAATGAAGGCTATAAATTCCATTTTTGTGCGCCATTTACCCCAATACTTATTAACCTGCCTTTCCGTCGCGAGAAATCGGACTTGGAAATTTACGTAAGCGGAATTGCCTGCATAATGTTTTAATTGGCCGATCAATCGATGTATGTTCCAAACGGTGGGAAATAACGCGGCTTTGGAATATCATTGAGATTTGAAGCTGTGGGTGCAGTCATGCATCGACCGATCGTTTCAATGAAACGTTCATGCGCGACTGCGGAGGCGGACCCACCAAGTCGGCGCAGAAAACTTGTATCGAATTGCTACTCGCTATTTTGTTGCTTAATTAGCTTCGTAATATCTTGGGTAATTAATTCGCCCCGACCGCTCTCACGAATACTAAAATCGATCAAACACTCACTCCTTCCTAATTAAATTGCTCTGGAATTTCTATTTACCACAAGCCCAGGTAGCACCGTAAAAGAGGCGAGATTTACTTTATTCACGTTCCCGAAAGTTTTTGCAATTTGGGACGAGTAATGTTAAGCTTTAATAAACGACTCGGTTTTCTCAGAGCTATACTCCACTTAATAGTTTATACACAATAAAAGCTCGTAAAGCTAAAGCTGGCGGATTAGTTAAGATAGTCGAAGTAAACGATTGTTCAAGACGACTGATACATTTTTGCGGGCACCAGGATAATCCACAGTCAAGAATTACGTCAGTACTATCATACCAAATAGGGGTTTCCAAGTGAGTAAAGTGGTGGAAGTGTGTAAGTGTAGAAATGGAGAGGTATAATTGATAGAATTGCCCCGTGATAAACTTTTTTTTAATTCGCGATGAATTTCTAATGCCCAGCGTAATTCTCGTATTCCCTGGGAAGCTCGTTTTACGAGCGTCTCTCCGGCAGACTTGTAGACCCGGTCGATAGGTATCCTCAATCTATTCCGCTAGTTGCTGAATTGACGAGTAGACGTGCCCCCAGGAATTCTCAATAGCTGGTATCAGGCATGGCGGAATACCAGTGAGAGTAATTCGCTGTAAACCGTCGAAAAGAACGTGCACGCTGGCCCGGTTCGTGAAACTTTACGGATCGCGCCGGCGAATAGATGATCGATAGTGAAACATCCGTGAAATCGATCCCCATTATTCTCAGGACATTTCATCCGGATGACTCATTTTCCGGGAAAATCGGGCATACTGACGAAGCGACGTACACCACGAATTCTAGTTCGCACTTGGTGTACTAACACTTTGCTTGATTAACACATTCAAGACCGATCCCTACATCAAGACTATCCCCGGGAATCGGCACTTCCTTCATTACTATCCACATCTGAATGTCCTGACAGTCTTGGCTACAGATTACTCTTTATTCGGGTTTCCCTTAAACCAGATATTACTCTACGATTTCACATGATTTTTGTAACGTTCACTTTCGCGATCTCTTTTCTCCGTCTAAATTTCCAATACTGATTGATAACATAATTTCCTCCGTATGACGCACATGGTACGTCACTGTCACTAGTCTGGACAGATACCACATGACACAGATACCGTGTTACCAATCTTGAATGCGGTAATTAGCTAATATTTACGAATAATTATATGCTACAAGGTAATTGTGCGGTAGTTATGAAAGTTCTTTTTTTTATGGGAGAAAATAATGGCTGAGCTGAAGCTTTGCACAAGTGGCCCAGAATTCGAAGCTATCGAAGAGTAAATTTCGAGAAGAAATTAATGGACCCAAGGCCCGGTTCAGAGTTCGGACAGATATTCGCAAGAAAATCGTTGAGTCCGAAGAGGCATTACTGTCGACAGTTTACTCGAAACCGATATTTCAGACGCTGACTGACCCAGTGAATAAATGACTATTTCCCGAATGACACAAACCTTCATGATTATATTTCTTGTATGCGTAAAAAGGGAAATGTTTTTGCCATGGAAACCTAATTAAACGTAATAGAATGAAGCTCTTTTTCGAGTAAAGTTGAAACGAGCAGTTCGCCAGGCAATTTTCGAAAGAAGCGTCGCAGCGTGTATTTCTTCACGCGACACTGCGTCTGTTTGTGTACGCGGAAACTGCTGGCGAAAATTGCTGACCCCTGTGCTGCAGTAAATTCCCAAATGCGCCGTACGTATCTAAACCCGAAAGTTATTTCGCTGCAACTCCTCATACTGTTCCTACTAATCAGCTTGTTAGTTTGACTTCAGCCGGATGAAATTCAGGTTAACACTGCGGATTGCTGGTAAACAACGCGAGAAATCTCAAAGAATCGGCCAATTATCCGTTAGCCAGACTGCTTGTTAATGTTAACAATACGATCGCATAAAATGCGGGGAAAACGCCTTACATAAAAATTTGAATATTGAACTTGTGGATCATTTATGAAGATGCCTGATGTTCTTAATTTGTTCCTGATCAGTGAACCCCATTTGGGATGCTACATTGATTGAGTAGACACCTTAAAAATCACTACCTAATCGAAACCAAGTCAGAATTACGTGGAATCCTGATAATGCCCTATCAATACCCCATTTCAGACTCTAATTAAGGTATCGCATTCACTTACACTATGGTACCTATTGTACACGTCTATTTTTTCATGCCAACGGAAGAACGAATTAATTGGTTTGCAGTTCGATAAAAAAATGCTGTACGTGGCAGTGTCATTGAAGCGACCTTGCGCTTTGCTCTTTGCTTCCGCGCGTCTAGGACGTAACTCGTGCTACCAGACCTGGAAATAACTCATCGACGTGGCGCCAGTGGGCGTAAAAAGGAGTCGCGATGACGTTCTGTTTTCCTGAGACGATGCTATTTGCATGACGATGCCCGAGATATTAGGGCAATCTTGCAACGAAGCGAAATTCCTTCTCTCTTTTCCCGTTCTTCGACGGTAAATAAAATTACACGAGCGCATTTTGTATGCCTTTACCCGTCGCAGCGACAACTCGAGTCGTAATGACGAGCAATCAACATCCGGCAGTAGATGCAATTTGTAATAAACGCTAGTGTTCGTGACTCGCGACGGAAAAGCAAATTTCCTTAACCAAAGCCGGCGATACGCGATGCGTGAGGGAAATGCTAGAATCAAACGATTGCTCGGCGATTTCGTTATCTCGTTAATGCGCACGCGCACTTTTTCCCCGCCGATGAAAATTCTTCCCCAGTCGCGATTCACCGATCGATAATCAAGTCACGCTTTCGCCGCGAAACAAGAACAGCCTCGCGAATCCGGGAATAATGCCTCGGCGGAAACGTATGATAACGCTCGATCAGCCTACCGATCGGGGGAGGGAGGTGAGTAAATGCGTTTTCGTCAATTTTTCGCGGTACACGTTTTCCGCGTCGCTTTATGAGGTGGGAAGAGATTAGCCCGCTTTTTACGATGATAAATCGTTCGTCAAACCTGCACACACTTTGCCCGGTATTTAATTACGTAAAAACGTACCGATACGCGAGCAATGACCTTTGGCGAAATTTTTGTTTGCAGAGTTAAAAATTCAACGCAAAAACAGCGCAAATATAAATTATTCCAATAAATGGCCGTCGTTTTACGAGTTCGAAATGCGCACCTTCGTTTGAAAGCGAAATCCGCATTTTTAAGTGCGGATGTGCAGATTATTTTCTTTGGTTTGACGTCTATTGCCCTT
>JABFPT010003569.1:0-14042 GCA_022817245.1 Nixonia krombeini
GGGGGCGGGTTGAGTAGTGGGGTGTGTGGGTGGGCCTCGGGGCCGTGGGGCGCGGCGGGCACCCTCGTTACACATGGGGGTGGGGCGTATCCGGCGACCCCGCCGGGCCCTCGGCCCGATCGCGACGCTTTTGTCTCCTCCTTTCCGCATCGGACGGGGAGAACTGCGCTTTTCCACGAACCAGCCTTCGCGGCTCGAGCTTGACCGTAGCGTATCGGTTGTATGAGCGTTATATAGCGGTCACGTGACTCGACGTTTCTCCCCACTGTTATTATTCAACGTGGTTAGTTCTCGCGTAATGACCGAAGGTGGTCACGTGACAGACGGACAATGCTCAGATGACGGTCATGAGACGGTCGCGAGGTCCGACATTTCTCCGCCATTAATCTGCACTGCTCATCCGAGTTTTGTCATTCCGCATACATAAAGACGAACGAAAATAATGTACTTGACAAAAGTGCTAGGTTTGTTGTATTTGTCAGATCGTCATTAAAGTAAGATCAGCCTCCCCATTATAAGTACTATTTATGTATATAGATTTCTGGCGGTACGAATTCACGGAAATGGCGTCGAGAAGTCGTTAGTGTCGGCGGTATATATGTTTCCTGAACTGAATACCTCATGTAACCAAAAATGTAATCCTTCTCAGAAGAAGGCACCGATCATTTTATACGCGAAGACACGACGGATAAACATGCCATTTATATGACTGCGATCTGCCAGTCATCCCAGCCGAAACGATCATTACCGGCCACATCCCATCTCTAATCCGGATCGCCCGTAACGTTCGTCATCCGAGTCGTCCTACATAGCCTGTCGTTGAAATTTCTCCGGCTTCTCGAAAGTGAGCTGTGAATGTAAACACGAGTGCGAGAAAAAGCAGCGGCTAAATATACGCGTATGCATAATTCGTGTATGTCAGCATCAAACGCGAATACGCGTATGCGAGCGTGTGTACACGCGAGTATACACACACACACACGCATACACAGGTAAGAAAGTGCACATATGTACATATGTAAAACCGCGCAAATGCATCAGAGGCATCACGCACTGGGCGTGTCGCGCGCAACGCTCGGCACGTGGATCGTCGGATATGCGCGGGTGTGCTTGCCGATATTCGCGATCACGTTCGAATTTCCCATTGTCGAGTTTCGCTCGCTCCTTTGTCCGCTCGTCACTCCGCGCCTGGAAAGCTTCGATGGCCGCCGCCGCGATTCCGACGAAGAACGTAACGCCGGCGCGCGGCCATTCGTAAAACGTGTTCGATAGCTGCAACGGCCTGTTCGTAAATGTGTCGTGAATATTTTATAGGTACTTAACATTTGTCCTTATACACGGCTCAGGCGAAGGAGAATAACGGGGGAGCATAGGGGGGAGGGGGAGGTGCGCTGTTCCGCCGCGATATATCGACGTACAGTAACGACGATATTTTCTTTTTCGCGTATTCTTTGTTTGACGGGGAGAAGAAGCGCGCAGTATAAGAGAGGGGGGAGGGGTGTTGAACGTCGCAAAAATCCGAATATTCAAGGAAACCTCGAGACCGGTAATGAATGTCGGTCTTTAGCCGGCCGTGGAAAGTAATTTGTTCGCGGATGAGGTACGCGGCGGCGCAACATTGTTCGGGTCTCGTTTTTTTCATAACTAAAACTCAGGCATCGCGGCGGCGGCGTATATCACGGCGTTCATTGCCCGGCGACGGACGATCGTTCGACGCGAGAGTTACTTTCAATTTGGGTCATAACCGTAAATCACGGTTCACGACCGGTCGCGCATCTGCCGCCGGAGCGTAAACGCCGCTGACGCTGTATGCGTCAACGGAGCGATCGGCGGCGGCGAGTGAGCGAGTCATTCGGAGGTGGCGCGCGTACTCGCGCACCTGGCTCGCCGAGTCTCGCGCATAGTGGCGCGTACAAAGGGTGCGTAATGCTGCTCGCCGCTCCGGACGTGACCAGACGCGCAGCGCCCTATCGATGAAAAGAAGAAGGTGCCTCGGGCAGCAGATGAGTCAAGTCCGGTGTGCTTGAAATGTCACTGGCGTCCGGCGCGCACGCGACCAAGAATACCAAACGGGCCTACGTGAAAAAAAGACGAGATCAGTTGCAACTCGTGACGCCGCGGCCGGCGATACCACCGAGACCGGATTCTCGTCCGACTCGGTTTCCCGCACCGATTGATCGACATGCGACGTGCGGAACGTCGATATAAAGCGACTTCGCGCGCCTTCGTATCGATTCGGGATATTTCATTAGAGAAGGCATTTTTTTTTTGGAAGAAGAGGTTTTCACGGGGTAGTTGTGTTCCCCTTGCGATAAGTTTCGAAATAATAATAAGTTTCGAAAGACTCGAATTACCTTCTCGTCGAGAAAACGAGATTTTGTGATATTTTTCCGTGCCTACTGTTTAAATATTACTGTCCAAATTAAACATAAGTAGTAGTTATAATTACCATTCAAGTTACGTATAACGTATAAAAGATACGTTCGCATGGGAAAATTAACGAGCACTGGAAAACTGTAGTTCTGATAAATGAAACCCCCCTGTCATTGAAGGCATATGTTTGATAACAGGGTATGAAATTCCATGGATTTTCGTCCCCTTGATCTATTTCGTGCGAGGTAAATATTTTCCCGTCAAGGATAATCCATTCGCATCGAGTGGATGCTCTTTTAGACCTCACGATCCTAAAAAAATACTTTTACGCGTTGTTGACTCTTTCTGAGTCAAGGGAACTTTTTACATGACACCTTCGGGTGCATTTACACACATGTACATGCATGTGCTCACACATGCACGCGCGTGTATCTATGTAGAACGAGTGTTGCGTTGTTATGTAACGTTCAGAAGTAGATTTCTGGTCGCATATACGTCGGCGAATTGCGAAAGATCGCGACGCTGATGATGAGACTGGAAATGTATTGACACCGGAGTATGCAAATTAAATAAAATCGGATACAGGCTAGCGCGCCATTTTGAAATGGCCCCTGAACATGTCCATTTCACCTTTACCCCGCGAACGGCTGATGGAAGCAAAGTCCGGTAACAATCGTTTTGAAAATTGTCGGTATTGCGAAACAGTCGAACGCGATCTCGCAAATGACCGTTTGGGCCGAGTCGACCGACCAGGAGCGTATTATTCGGGGCGATCGCGGGACCGTCAATAATTGTCCCGCGGCGGCGGCACGCAATTACATTATCTAATCGAAGGCAAATTGCTGTGCGTAGCCGCGCGCTCGTTCGCCCGTAGTCTCTTGTACATGCGTGCCGCTTACAAATGCCGCTGACTTCGATTACGTCACGTTATGACATCCGTGACACAATCGCGTATGGCCGTACGCGCGCGGAACGCCCTCCTTCCGTGACCGAGCTCGGTGACAGCGCGAGAAGCTTTTTCGCAACTTTTGGCTTTTCCAGCCGCCACCGACGCCGCAATGCAATTACCGCAATCGTCATCCGCCTCATCCGACAGATGTCACCCACACGATTCACGGCGCGCACGCTTCTTTGCACTGCCCTAGTTTTCGCTCGCATTGGCTCGCATGCTAAATTGCTAAACGCCACTGTTGTTGCAGCAGAGGGTTTGAAATACGTGCTGGGAAAAGTGGCGATGAAAAAAAAAACGACGATACTTGAAACGCGAAAGTATAATACCAGGGAACCGGACACATTAAGTTTCAATTCTGCGAGAAACGTAATAAACAGTTGAAAACAATTCGTTTGAAATTCTTGCAAAATAATAGTGACTGTACATCTTCGCGTCGTTTAAACAGGAATAAAATGCGTTTTTGTTTTTCAGTTTCATGTCAACGGTAATAGCGAGCGTAATAATATGATAGAATAATCTGGAAATATGAATTTTTTAATCTGAATGCATCTATGTTGAATTACAGACGAGAAACGCTCGTCTCACTTTAGTGGAAAAACTTTGACACTGTTGGTTTAACCTTATTACTCGACATTAATCGTATTATTTATTTGACTTCTGAAACCGAATATAAGCCGGATAATTGATATACCTCTGTAAATCAGAATTCGTACCTTAACTTTGTACACCGGCCTTAATTATACACTTCGTGAGACGAAATCTTTCCGCACCACGGCCTTCATTTATTTTCTATCCTTACATAAACCAACAATGGCCGATCGCGGCGAGCATCGAGCAACAACATTCGTGCAACGTATACTTGTCCAGGCTGGGAACAAAAGCACGAATGATTTCGCGGCACGATTGGATCTGGTGAAATATTAGTGTGTCAGGAAATAGGTGTCTCGAATGTAATTCAAGCCTGGTCTTTGCATTCTCTCATTGACGACTCCGTGATTTCGTTCTCTCGAGCATCGGCAGAGCGGAAAGAGCGGCGTGCATGGCAATGAGGGCTCGTTTCTCGCCGCAGGAAGCGTCGGGGGCCGTTCTCCCGCCTTTGCCGCTGACGACGAAACCCCCGCTCGGGAGTCCGTCGCTCGATGCCTCATCGAACGCCGTCTCGATCGTGGTGGCACAGGTCTCGGCGCCCTCGCGAGTAGACGAAAGCGACTCGATAAAAAGTTTACGACTCACGGCCCCTCACGTCCCTCTCCCCCCGCACCGCCCTCCTTCCCCTTGCCCGACCGAAGAGATGCAGATACGACCGGGAGATTTGTCAAAATGATGGCCGCGCTACGGCGAAGAGACGACGATTGTTTTTCTGGGAACGTCCGAGGACGCGTTTCCTGTGCGTATGACCAGTAGCTGGAAACAGGGGCCATGTATTATGCACGCCGGTAGCCCAAAGGTTCCACGCTCGCGCGGAGATGTCACCGGAACGGCGACGACGGCGGGCGGCCGAGCGGGGTGGGAAGGACGCGGTAATTCCAGAAAGGTTTCACGTTCGTACGAAATACTCAGAAGTGTATTTTTTCAGGTCTCGAGCGATTTACGTGGCGCGCACCGTCCGCAGATCTGCGTGACCGAGCGGTCGGTTATTGCTTTTGAATAATAATTAATACTCCCCGGCCAACTTACTGTTTGGAAAACGAGGCGTTTCCCGTATTTTTCAGGGTTGAGGACCTCGTTGTTACGGCTGGTGAGGAGGGCTAGGGGGAGGGTAGGGGGGGCCCGCATCCACGGCGCCCAAACCAGACCGACTGTTTACCGGACTGTCAATCTCGGGGAAAATCTCTACCCGTGGTCAGGTGCGCGTTCGCTACCGAGAAAACTTTCCCGGAGTCGTCGACCGAGCGTCGTATATACGTCCGACGCTTTATCAGATCCTTAATAACTCTAAGCTCGGCCCCCGCGGGAGTCACGGCGATTTATGCGTAAGCGAGAATCGCGGATACGAGCGATGTCCCGGGGGCAGCGCGGCTTTCGCAACCAATTGCGATTCGACCCTCGTACCGGTTGGAAAAAGGTCGGAGGGAACAGTACGCGTACGACGAGTTGCGCTGAAAAATGTCGCGATTCGCGAACTGTCCGCGGGGCGAGGTTTGGCCGCGTTGTGGGAAACGGTTTCGCAGGTTTGGCGGACGATTCCCCGAAGAAGGCGAGCGAGAGGAAGCGAAAAGGTTGCGAAACCAGCGCGTCTTCTCGTGCGGCACAATGCCGTAATGGATCGCGCAGTTTCGCCGTGCACGCGATTGCCGCCACCGCGCATTCTCGCCGCCCGTGATTACGTGTACCGGAGCATAAGCGATTGCATAAGCGAGTCGCCCGAATTGGTACGTCCGTTCGAGATGGCAAATCAGGCCGGTAATTTTCGTCGTTTCCTTTGCGAAGAACGTCTTTACCTGACGTTTTCACGTCGGGGATATCGAAGTGTAGTATGATAAGCGAATTGCGCGTACACGTCACTCGCGCATGTGCATACTCGCGGCAACGCGATCCCGCGCGTTAGGACGAATTAGCGCAGGACTAAAAAAACACGGTGAAAGATTGACTTACGCGAGCTCGTGAATGACCTCGAAAGTATCACAATCTCGTCTGGACGGTTTTTATTACGGGCATTACGTCGGAGAATATTATTCGTCGTTGCATACGGCGTCTTTCGCAAAAATGTTGGAAGTGTAAAATATCTACCGAGACGTCATACATCGCGAATGGTCGGACTGCGGGCGGCGATGCGTGGCGGGCAGGGGAACGAGCGGACGGCCGCCACGACGGCGGATCCCGGGCGAATGGTACTCTCGTGGATGCTGCCGAGCGGGCGAACGCGGCTAACTTCGAGCCATTATCGAATTATTCACTCGCATCGGGCGTCATTCATCTTCCGTGAACGCGATCCTGCAACGTGTTATTATTTGATCCTCACTTTGTTAGCGATCTGGTTGCACAGCTCGCCGTGGTACGAGGCAAATCCTGCCTCCGTTGAATCTGGATTGGAAATTCCCCTTTGCGATTTCATACGAATTATTTCTACGGGGTGAACGCATGCTCGGTATTTCGAACATCGCGAAATCGTTTACGGTGGTGCGATGTTACCGAGAAAAGTCGAGATGCTACAAGAAAAAGTCAGAAAATCGACGGGTACAATAATTCTTCAGCAATTGTTTTTGATGACATTCTGATTGGGATTAATTCGTTAAAAAGTGGGTAATTGTTTAGGAAACTGGAAAATTATATAACGCTCAGAACCAGTTAGACGCATCACGCCATCACTTGCATTCAAATAAACGACATTCGTTGTAACCTGTAGTAGAAGTTACTTTTGTATTAAAATCTTACGTAGAATTTCATTTTCTGGTTTCTTTTTACCTTTCGGTATTTTTTCGCCAAGTTTTTTCATTAATTCATTGATCAGTTAAACCGTTAATCGGAATCTATTAATAATAACTTTCATTCACACGATTGCAAAGTGTTCACTGTGTTTGCTATGAACGCGCGATCGTCGTACAATAGTCATAAGACAATCGTGTGGATAATAGTATGAGTTCGTTTTTTTTACTAATAATGGCGGACACGTGAGTTAGAAAGTTTGAAGGGCAGATGAAGGAGGGTAGAGGGGTTATCGTCGGGGAGACGTCGGAAACAATTAAGGTCGTTTCACGGTGCCTCGGCGCCCTCGGGTGTCGAAGGAGCGCAGAACGAGAAACCGAGTAAGTCATCCGCGTGGGTACGCGCGTGTGCGCGGAGGAAGAGAAATATTGAAATGCCCCCGGGTCTGCTCACACGACAATAAGTCTCCTCCCCACTTGAGACGTCCGCCAGGACGTGCTCTGGATACGATCCTGAGGCATCCCGCTAAAAACCTTCTTCCATCCTTCGGCTCTTTACTCCCCCTCCCTCAGCATACCCCTCCGAGGCCTCGCAGGCCGCGATATTGCGCCCGGTTGTTCCGGAATTTAAATGCACATGGTGCACATCCGCCCAAGGAAACATTCGAATAAGGGAGGCCTCGAAATCCGAGACGCCGATGGGATCGCGCTTCCTGCCCCGTCTGTTTTCCCGACGAGGAAGACCGCGCTCACGTTTTTATCACGATGTTGAAAACAGCGACCGTATTGGCTTCGATTCGTGTCACGTGCGCATTTTTAAGAGAGTCGTGAAAGGGCACGATTTTCTGTCAAAAGAGCGTCGTTTTGTTCCAACGCTCGTACGCTGGCCCGGAGGGCATCTGGGAATATCATTATGCGCGGTTGGAAAGTGAGAATCAATTGATATGTGTTACACTGCTCGAAAGTTTCCTCGAAGACACGCCGGATGCTCGGATTC
Source organism: Nixonia krombeini (assembly GCA_022817245.1). NCBI lineage: Eukaryota > Metazoa > Arthropoda > Insecta > Hymenoptera > Scelionidae > Nixonia > Nixonia krombeini. The sequence goes on from JABFPT010003569.1 coordinate 7,688, forward strand.
GCCGCCGACGTTCATTGTCTCGGGGTGCGCGTTAGCCCGCCGCTTTTATTCGACCGACATGTCGGATGCCGAACGCATGTCAAGTTTCGGCCATCCGAGAACCAGAGGGCCATGGTTTCGGCGTAAGGGCGCCTCCCTTCCATTCTCCCTTGGTTCGCGTTGTTTCTCAGCGAGTTACGATTACCAATTTGCTATCATTGACGCCGCTTGAGTGAACATCTCAGGCCTAGTTAATCTCATGACACGATTCACTTTTTGAACATCTCTGTACACACCGTTCGCATAAGTACTTTGCCGCTCATTTTTTCCACCTCCACCATTTTCTTTTCGCTGGTACTACATCACGTCGGATCGACGATAAAAATAAATGACAGTGGATGGAAAAGAGAGAGGCACAACCGCACGAATTCCTGAATGAACGCGATTGTTGGGAGCGGTGTCGAATATTGGCGCGTGGTTATCTGCGATCGCTCGGGCAACCAATTACATTAACCGAACCGGAAAAGAGCCGATGCATCTCCCGCGGAGCGCGCGCGAGGCTTCCAGCATCAAATTATAAATCAGCGGATAACACTTTCTTGCCGATCGGCCTTCCTTCCTTCCTGCCTTCCTCTTCTCTCTCGTACCACGGGTTGCGTGGCCTGCGTGGCTCCCTCTGCCCGGCCATTCCTCAACGCGGCCAAGCAGCCTCTCGGGTTCGCGAGGGCTTTTAAGCTCGTACATCATCCGAGGTAACGCCTCTCGTATTTGCTTAGTCGTGCTTGGGAGGTGCGGATAAGGCAGAGATGAAACAATTAATAATCGGCGGAGCGTGGTAGGGGGAGGGTCGCGGGGGGAGGGAGACGGCGACGGAGAAAACCGAGAACCATCGTCGTGGGCCAGGTGTTCCATTTGCTCCTCTTTGGCAACGCTCGCGGTTCTCGCCGGTTCGCGACTCGCGAGAGCCGGACGAGCCGTGAGAACCGGACGTCTCTGGCGGAGGTGATCTGTCGTTCGTTCAAGCGAATTTCATCGGGAATCGAACATTCGCATTTGCCCGTGTCCGGGAAAAATATCGTAACAACCGGTGGTTAAAGACGAATTATCGTTTTCACGATTCTCGGAAAAGCGGTGGCACTGGCGGGGAGGGAGGTTCGGGAGCAAAGGGGAGGATGAGGGGTGGGGAGAAAGAAGGCGGCCGGGGAAGGCCAGTGGGCGAGCGAGGCACGGCAATCATCAGAGATGAGGCATCAATGTATTTATGAGGTAAATTGTGCAAAAATTAACCGTTATGAATATTGGATGTTTAGCCGGTTCGTGGAAGAAGGCCTGCATGCACGAGCGCGAGCGCACGCTCGGAGCGCCGGATTGCGTTTCTAGAACGGCCGGGGCATGTGTACGCGCGGAGGATCCGCTCTCGAGCCCGCCACAAAGAGGGAACTGGCGTACCGAATTGATGCACACGAAACGGCATGCCCGGAATGTTATAATCGTGAACCTTTGAACCCAAACCTGAGACTCCCACAACCGCGCCGGCAACTTCCCCGCCGCTTCCATCATCGGCGTCGCTCCCCCTATCCCCTCCTGGCCCCACCACTTCGATACCCCGCACCGAAACGCGTTCGCGGCTGTTTGCCGCTCTCGTCGTTCCCGTCTACGCGGAATCGCGGCCGACGATCGGCGCACGCGATCGCACCCACGACGAAACCTCGCGCTCACGTACCGCTTTTACGCGGAAAGCTCCCTCGTTGCCATATACGCCTCTATCAAAACCTCGCATCGTAATCCAGTTACCTCTCTGCGGTGCCGCTCTTCCTTCGCGTTCTTCCCCCTCGCTCCCCGAAATTGCGTTGCAAGACCCGTCACGTTGGCCAGTCGTGTCTCTCGGGATGGATAAACGCGGTGGGTTAACCGGAAACCCGGGGACCTGTGTTGGGAGAGAAGGGGAGGTAAAATGCATGTCAGATGAGTAAACTAAATGTGATCCAGTATGATTCGGTATTCGACGGCACTGAATGCTCGTGCAAGAAACCGCGTGTGCTTATCCTTCCCAACGCAAGGTGGAAATGAAGGAAGTGACCTCGGGCATCGGGCCAGTGTCAAACGCTGTCACTGATTTATCAGGAGTGCGTTTGTAGAGCCGTTAATCGCGTTTTAATTGTCGGCCCACACCGGTGTCCATACCGCCGTACACGACAACCAGATCGGGGCCATTCGAGGATCGGTCCGCTGGTGCAATCAATCCGCCACGGCAGCAGCGAGCGGGCGGCAGGTGTAGAGGAAACCGCTGTCGCTGCGTAGGCGTCTTTCTCAGGGTGGCTGCGATGCGTCACACGCGAATTGCCCGATGGCAGCGGTGATGAGGTGGAGCCCGAGGAAGATACGAGGCAGCGTTGAAATCGCCGGCGATAGACAGAGAGGGAGAGAGCGCGAGCGCGGGCGAGGCCCCAAACGAAAGGGCAGAGAGAGACGGACAGACGGTGCGGAGGGGTGGGGAAGGGGAGCAGCGAGGACCTGTAGGCGAACTATGCCGAGTATCCAGGCTGAAGGTTGGGCAGAGCTAACCAGAGCCGAGTTAAACGGAGAGCAGAGAGCAGAATCCTGAGAACAATCGGACCTACCAGCCGAACGAGCGGACGCGTGGGCGAGCAAACGGCTAAATATGCATTCCTAGCGAGCGTTCCTGCCGCGGCCATTGTGCGCCGGAGTAGAGCAAATCGATGACGAGAAAAATCAGACGCCGGAGGTGAACCGTCTCCCGGAAGTGGAACGCCGCCTCTTGCAACATTCGGACCGACTCGAGGCGAGCCGGTGTGTTGCGACACGCCAACGGGTCAACTGTATCGTGGCATCTCCCTGGAAACGGGCCGAGTTTCCACGGCTCAGCCGTAATCACGGATCCGGACTGTAATAACGACCGTTCCCGCACAATTAGTCGAGAGTGTTCGGCTTTTACGCGCCGCAGCGGTAAACGCGTGAAAACGTCGTGAAGTCGACGATGCCAGCACGCTTTCTTATGCCACTTTCTGTCAAATGCCTCACACGTTTCCCGCATACTTGGTTATAAATTATCCGTTTTCCTCCTAATGAAATGTACGAGTATCGTGAGTCAGATACTGCTCCTTTCTCAGCGTTGGTACAATTTGCACCGTCACAGATCCATGAAAACGGTCGGGGCAGGTCCAGGGTTCAATGGCGCGGAGTGAATAGGGACCGAATTACCCTGAGTCATTTCACCGTGGCGTCATGTTTACACCGGTAATTCGTATTAACGTCCGCGATAATGATCGTGTAAATACGACGAATAAAACGTTTTCGTCATTAGACGAACGATTTTTCAGATACGGTTTCGTCCACGTAGACGCGAAGTGACCAGTCATCGTTAAATTAGCCGTGTAAGCATAACTGTTGAAAAATCCTCAACCGTGCGATCGGCTTTCGAGGGACGTGTGACCGTCACGCGACGAGCTGGTATTTGCGGAGAAGTGTTTCTTCCACTCGCTGACCTTTTTACAGTAGAAAATGTGTCACAGGCGAGACGTCCGAGTCGCGTGCGAAGGAACGACGCAACGGCCGTTACAGGTCGTCAGAAAAACGACGCCAGACGACGTTTCCAAAACCGGTGTACAATCGACGGCGTATTCTACGGTTCGTTCTCAGGTCTCCTAAATTGTCGCGGTCATCGTCGTCATTCTCCCCGTTGTTCTTGGCCGCTGTGAGAAAGCGAGTTTACCGAAACCCGCAGCTCAAATTAGAAGCGTACAAACTGCAAATTGAGCCAGGAAATTGCCTCGCGGTGTACGCTCGCTCGTTGACTGTCGATTCTTTTCCAGCGGCTCAGTCGCCGCGTACGGAAACGGAGTTTTTCTACCGCATGGCCTGCGCTCTCCTCTCGTTCGCTCGTTTGTCAACCAGTTCTCCTCCTCCGGCCCGCAACACTCCCTTCTTTCTCCGCCGTGACGGATGAACAGGACGCGCCCGCGTCCAGCCTCATTTCCATCGCATTGTCAAGTGTAATTAGGATCATTCGTTTTCTTCGGGCCTTTTTCATAAGAAACGAACCCGGCCACTGATTCGGCAGCGGACCGCAATAAATTAGCGAGCGACGACGCGGCTCATGCCCGGCAACTCGGCAAATTATCGGTTCGGTCCACGGGATCGGCGAGCGCTGAAATACCGGCGTGCCTCGCGGCGCGTTCCGGGTGTGAGTGAAAACTCGAACAGACGCTTTTCCAACGCGTTTGCATATTCATGTTGCAGGCGAGTGATATTTCGCGCCGATGACTCGAATGACACTAAATTCCGTGGCGTCCAGTTCCCGCGTCATCGAGAGTTACCTCGGAGCCGGACCGTAAGTATTAATTATCCGGCGAGAAATCGCGGTTCTTTCTCGTCGCGATCGTCGCGTTATTAGAAGACTTCCCGGTGGTGATAAATTCCGGACTTTCTAAATGCGCAGCGGTGGATCGCCGAAACCCGTTGACCCGGCGTCGAAATCGGCAAAAGTGGTACACGATTTTCAGCCGAGTGTCGTTCTTCTAACCCGAAGTGTTAGAAACATTCCGTACGAAGCTCTCTGTCCTCTTTATCCTCCGCCTCGCTCCCATCCTCGAGGATAATTGATGGGCCGAAAATCGGCGCGTGTTAAACGAGGCCGAAATTGGAGATGCCGAGAACGATCGTTCGCGATTAATCTCCTTCTTACCCGAGTTGTTTGCGTCATCGGGCGAGAAAAAGCGCCCAGCCCGGCGTTTCCGGACGTTTTGGCACATTTGACACCAGACAGCTCGCGTTCTTTGACGCCGAAACGTCAACTACGACGGCCGAGCGTCAACGATCGTCGGATAATGAGGGAGAGGTGCGTAACGTGCTCTACGATGAGAAATCGATGTAATGATAATGTTAAAAGTCGCGAGAGGCTCGGGGCCCTAATTCCATCGCGTAAATCTCCGGTAATGCGCGACACCGCCGTACATCAGGTTTGATTGGGTGCGAGAATTGGACCCCGCCAATTACCGGGGTGACCCGTGCGCGATTTATGAGGTCAGTCGTAACTCACGCCACGCTGAGTTTACTCCGCTCGCGAATCCATTGCGAGCAGGCTACTTCGATGCTGGTCTTCTTTATGGACTTTCGCACTCGTGGGAGAGACCGTTCGCGCTTCCACGGCCGGTTTCCTCATTACGTTTTTCCTCTCCTTCTTTCGCCCGTCGCTCAACCGCATAGCCTACGTTAATCCGCGTGCGATTAAACGCGTCATATGTAAATAAACGAACGGCGCTTATTTCCGTTCCTCCCTCTCGCCCTTCGCCTCCCACTCCTGCGGCCCAAACATGGAACTCGAGCCACTTCCTTATAGTCGGAATGATGAATAACTAATTGTGCGGAAAGGTCGAGGAATGCGACAGTATCCGCGGCAAGGCGAACCACGTACACGCACAGCAGCGGAGTAGCGGGCGCCGAGCGGGGATGCGATTTTTGCGGTGCGCGGTCGAAGCGCAGGTTGCGCGAGGAGGCTGCGCGCGATCGGCCCGCAACAGCCCGAGCTCGGTGACCGAACATCCTCCGCTGGGCCCCCACCCCCCCTCGTCGGTCACCTATCCTTCAGCGGCGAGCCCCTCGGGGCCCCGGCCGGCGTTCCCCGCGTCGGGCCACACCGTCCCCCTCCCCCTCTCCCTCCCCCTGCCACGTCCCGCTCGCCTTCCCTCCCCCTCTCCCTCTCCGGCCGGCTACGCCGGTATCGCGCTGCGCGGCGCACCGCGTCCCCGTGTGGGCGAGGGGTCATAGGTCGCAGACACGCCGCAGTGCCTCTCAACCTATCGCGGAAAATTCCAACCGTTTCGAGAGAATTCCTCGCGGCCCCATCGCTCGCCGGCTTATCGGCTGCTCGCGATCGTCGCCGTGAGGACGGTCGAGAGGCGAGGACGGTCGGGTGGCCGCTTTCGGGCAAAAGGCTGGCACGGGGACGCGCGCGCACTCCGAAAGGCAGCCGCTGGAATGGCAAAAATCGTGTCCGCATCCTGGCTCGGTTCTGCGGCGGGCAGAGGCGGGGGTGGCGGAAGGGAGGCGGAGGGGAATGGAATCACGATCGTTTGTATCGGTCCGGCGACAATGCGCGGACAATTTGTCCTCCCCACTGCACCGCGCGCACCACCGCTTCGCGAAAAACGAAAGCTGAGAGAGCGTGAGAATGGGGAAGCTTCGGAAACGGATGAAAGATCCGCCGGTCCGCATACGACGTTTCATCGCTGGCCACGACTTTCGTCGAATTTCAACTACGGGTCAGTGGTTTTTCGAGTACGGTCTTGCCGCCCGTCCCATCCCACGGACGCGCCGACACGGACGCGACGAGCGACTCTGGTGCCTTCGGCGGGCG
>JABFPT010003573.1:0-14036 GCA_022817245.1 Nixonia krombeini
TACCAACTATTTATGTTGCGAAAAATTGTGTAAATATCACCGTTGGCGAGCTGTAGAACCTGCGTGAATCTCGCCGGCGGCAGCGTAACGGCACTTCGATAAATGCGCGGCCCGCAAAGTGTTAAATAAAGTATTTCAATATCTTAATAAAATCAAGAAATTCAAGACAAGCCCTTTCAAAACCGCGATTTATGGGCGGTACAAATTTCCTGCAGTGGAGAAAAATGTCTCTTTTCCCAATTACAGTTTCCTACGGGAGACTTGGTTCATTTCATAGGCCCATGGGGTCCTAGAGGAGGGAGAAATAGCGCAGCTAGGCGTAAGTTTCCGATTTTTATTACGGTCACTCGGAGGCGGTTTCAAAGAGTTTTTTTGTTTCTGCTATACTCACGCTGCACTTACGAAAATTTATGTGTTCTCAAGAAACAGCATATCGTTTGCGTTTCACATGCTCTTCATGTGTTTAGGAACGGCATATGAAACGTCAAATTTTACGATTTTAGAAGAATAACTTGAGCGTTGTATGTCTAACGTACAGCGGAAGGGAACATGCTGGCTCAGCATGTTACCGCTACGTTCACTACTAAAATAAAGTAATTCAATAACTTAATAAAATCATACTTTGCCACTACTGTCAGATCAATCGACAGCTATGAATCAATAAGAGAATAATATCGCAAATTTAAGCGAATCGCCCAACATATTAAATGTGGTGGGAAAAGGGCGGTGATGACTGGATCGTAGGGTAATTAAGATGATTTCTGGAAATAGTACCTCACAACCTACAGTAGAGAAACGAACCATCGAGTAGATTTTGAAACTGTCTGCATAACCCAAGTGTCATAAAACTGTTAAGAGACAATGACTTGATAAATAAAAGTACACGTTTTATATTATAAAATATATTGAGTTTCAGAAGTTTCTCAGTACTCGAATTATTTATAGTCGAATTATTTCGGAGTATTAGTATACAAGATACTACTACAGCATATACCTTGGTGCATCTTTGTTTACTTGCAAAGGTTTTTTGTGGGATTAAACTGTTCGAAACTTTCATATTTGATACTCTTACAACTAAAGAAAATGGAGGAAAAGAAGCAGAAAGCTCAACATCACATGATTATAACGCGGTTAAAAACGTTAATGTCACACAAACAACAAATTTGCCTAGAGGATCACAACGGGTTCCGAAACCTACAATAAGCGGACAGCAGTACAGGGAAGGTATTCACAAACATATTTTGAAACATGAAATTAAAAAGGTTAAAATAATTGACAATTTTGATAACGATTCGGATCCGTCAAATTCATTATCGTATCCAAAGAACAACGGAAACGTAAACGTAAATTTAAATTTCTCATCGGAAGACGAATCCAAAGTACAATCCGGCGGCAATAGACAAGAAACCTACACAAGCTGTACATATAATTTTCGTGCACGCGAAAAGGCGGATAATTTGGCTGACGAAACGTCATCCGAGTCAGATGAACCGTCAAATCATGAAACAATAGTACCACCAATTATTCGGATGAATAAAGAAGGGGTAATTGATGAGTCTTCCTGATGAAGACCTCGATAAATTTGAAAATAGTAGTGCCTTGCAGGATGTTGTAGAAAAGTTAGTTTCAGGCGAAAATATATTCGACATTTGAAACCAGTTGTACATTAGAAAAAACAATTATGTATTTTTTCGTGACACAAATGGTATACTTATGGTATACCATGTATCTGCAACATTATGGGAAGGAACCGAAGGAGGAATATAATCAAAAAATTATAAAGCGAAAAAATTGTAATCCTCTAAGAAACTACAGGACGCTGTAACCCAGTACCAAATGAAATCGTTTAGTATACCTAGGGTAACAGAAAGTAACGGAGTAAGTTAAGAAAATATTGTCGTTGAAACTTACGGAATTTTCGCGGGAAGTCACGTACGAGTAACTATTTGCTCAAATATTGTTGAAAACCCTTTTACCTCAAAGAGATATGGGTTGATAGAGGATGTTGAGGAAGATATAACTGATAGTAGCTTAGGACTATCCATTACTGGGAAAACATGAAAAATAAAGTACAAAGTTTTATCGATCACTGTTTACAGTGCAAAAAATTGACCCGTAGCCAATTTAAACAATCGATGACAAGTACTGATACGCCGGGATCCGCACTCGAAAAAATAGCGCTAGACATAGTGGGACCCATGCCAATGACAGAAAATGGTAATAAATACGTGTTAACGATGTAAGATCTCTTAACAAAATATTGCATAGGGGTCTCCTTACCTGACGCCACTGTGGTTACGATGGCGGAATCATTTATTAAAAGTTTCGTAGTGTATATGGGGTTCCGAAAGCAGTCCTGACTAATCAAGGAGCAAACTTTTTGTCTACATTAATAAAAGAAATTTCCAAACTATTACATCTTAAGCAGTATAATACGACAACCTTTCACCCTCAAACGAACAGTTCGCTTGAAAGAACGTATATAGTGCTAGTGGAATATCTTACTCTATTCATTAACTCCTTGACAGACAATGACGAGTCAGACTCGTCATTCATTTCATGGGCCACTGTAGACTTTGACGAGTATGACTCGTCATGCGCTTTTTTCAGTGGACACCGTACAAGTTACAATTAGATTACATAGTTACGTCATTCGTACGACGATTCTCATTTGTTTATAACGTTCCAGATGGCCCACGCTGCCACCTTCTCAACTCCAAGAACAAAAAAGCATCAAAAATATAAGAAGAAGAACATTGACAGTAAGAAATCAGTTTAGCAGGAGTCTCCCACGGTGAATGTTATACTAGCAAATATTTGAGTTTAGTAAAGATTATAAATAATCCCTGTAACATGTATAAGTCGGATGCATTATATGAAAATGACGATGATGGTGCAATTGGTTACTCTAGTGCTGATAATGAGATTGACATCGGTCATCGAAGTGTTCATACCATTGACTATTCAAGTGATAGTTCAAGATCAAGTGAAGCTAGCTAGCTAGCTCCGTTCTACAAAAAGTGTTCGTAAACGTGCAAGACCCATATCTAGCAGTGATGATTCTGGTGTAGCAGACGATGAATGGAATTGGAGAGAAGAGGAAAATATTGTAAACAAAACAATTTACCGAAACTCTCGGTATCGACCCATTAGTATTACAAACATTGGGAGCAAATTCACCACCTCTGTGTGTTTTAAAACAAATTTTATCTGACGACTTTTTTGAAACGATAATCCAGGAAACAAACAGATATGTAGGTCAGATGAACATGGAACATACTACGAAAATGAGCAAAGAACGATTTCTTGTAACGAATGATGAAATCAAGGCATATTTTGGGTTATGTATTATAATGTCTCAAGGAAGAAAATTCAAAATACATTGGTCAAAACGCAGAACAATAGAAACACCTGTCTTTTCGTAAATTATACCTCGTAAACGTTTCCTGTCTATAACGCGCTGTCTCCATTTGGTTTGTAAATAATGAGATAATGTCTAACAGAAAGAAGATGTAGTCATAGACGAATCCCTTATGAAATTCAGAGGGCAGCTGAATTACGTTCAGTTTATTGGATGAAAACGCACGAGAATCTACTTCTTATATCACAAAGTGTAGTAATGGAACTGGCTGAACCTATTTTAGGAAATGGGTACACCTTGTTTGTAGATAACTGGTATTCCTTTCTGGTATACAAATTCTAGTATTATTCGTCACATAAGATGCACGACGCACCCGAAACAGTGGAACCCCCAGTCGATCCGATTGTGGAGTCACCGCTGTTGCCACCGCCTGTCCCCCTTTCACTTGTAGAGCCGGGGCCGGTTGTGATGCACCCCGTAAAATTGTGCAGTCTGCGGAAAATAACAGTAATTATTGTATGTGCACAACATACCGATGTAATGCACCATACCTTAGGAAGTTATATGTACACAACCTTAGCAATAATTTCAGCATGTGGTCATCAGCAGCAGCCACGAGATTCACCATGGGAATATGTTACGTGCTCTGGTTTACAAGGATAAACGGCCTGATTGGATACGATTGTCGGTCTGCGAATTTAAACATGACACGCATATCATTGAAGGAAGCAGGAGACTGTGACATTCCTGAACCAAGAGTGAACAACACGAGGGTGCACATTCAATTACTGCCACTCAACAATTTTAACTCTGTGCACGTAAGCCTTTGCAAGATGGAAGTACATTGTCAAGCAGACCATTGTGGATTGCACTCTCACGTATTAGCGGTGTCCGGCTGATTTGCAGAATATATCTTGGATATTAGTCGCGAAAGATGATTGAAGATTCAGAAAAGTGGTAGATTATACATGAGAAACATTGACGGAATCGAAAGAAGTACAACTACATATAGCCAAGTAACCTTAGCTGGAAGTCTGAAGACCGACGGAACTTGTAAGTAAATATCGTACGCTAACAAATACAACTCCTGGGACAGTGTAGTGGTACAAGCAAGCTTGAAGATTACAGTCAAGGATTTTGAAGCCAACGTTCATTTAAATGAAAACAAGGTGATTTTGCTTAGTGGCACAAGGTGCCACTTTAAGAAAAGAGAATACATCGACTTGCAGGGAGGGCGCGCTTTTTGAAACGATCTTCCCAAGACCTCCTGCAAATTTATAGAATATGGAGTACTGTAAGAAGGCTACGCTAAGAAGCTAGGAGACGAAAGCAAACGCTACATAACAACTCTCTACACGGTGACATCTGAAAACATCACTTTTGCACTTGCGACGGAACGTATACAGCAAGTTAGCGGTTATCAATTAATCCGTACCGAACATCCAAAATTGCTAATACTATAGGGTTGCAAGGATAGTTTCTTTACCAAACCGAAACAGCCTAGCACTCAGAACCTGAATTTATTCGATTTATTATTATAGTATTTATTAATAGTAAATTCATATATGTAAAAAAACACATACGTAAGGAGATTCAGAATTTGTTTAAGGAAGCGATGATGCAACGTTGACGCCTGGAGCACCAAATCTTAGTGAACGCCCAAATAATAGCTATTCTCTGACCAGACGAATTTGAGTACAACTACATGGATGGACCAGGGTACATGGCAATAGTTACAAGTGAAGTTGTACAACTTATCAGGTGCATTGCAGTCCAAATTAAACTCCGCCACACCGACAGATGTTATCAAGAGCTACCTGTACGACATGGAAATATCAGCTATTTCTTGATACTAAGGACACACATTGTAAAGGCAACAGGCACAAAAACTACATGCAACGTGATGGTACCATCATTATTTGAGATTGATGATACTGGGTATAGTTGTGCGCCTAGTCCGAGCAAAATCATAGCCCTGTCAGTCATGAAAGCATTGACGAAATCAATGGCAGTGGCAAATTATCGCTAAATTAATTAAAAGTAGTATATGCAGCGAAGCTGAGCTGGACAATGTACGTGAATATATTATGAGGGCAGCTGAACAAGCGTCGGTGTTGAACATTATTGTATGCATGAAGAACCACAGGTGAAGTCTCTGACACACAGAAAATCCAAATGGGAGGTTTGTTCAACAAAGAAACTTTAGTGAAACTTGTTGAATCTACCTGGCAACGAATATGGCAAGGATTCTACAATTTCAGTACTTGGAGGGCTGGAATTTTGGGGATCGTTTTCGCCATAAAGCTTACGAAACTAGCCATCGACACCATATTCGCACTACACTTACTATATGGTTGGTCATTCGTATTGATTGGAGCTGTGTGGGACTCTGTTATTTATTTGTTACGATACCTGAAACGTGAACGCATCACCAAATATAATACCGCATCGAAACCTCCACAACAACAAGAAAATGAAACTGAAAAAATGAAACTGAGTTAAACCCGCTGAGTGACGTGGCTAAAGAAACTGAGCGAGCAACATCGAACAAAGAGCCAACGTCAAAAACAACGATCGCAATAGAACGGCCGTATGGATTCAATGCAAAGTGAAATGATAATAGAACACAAAATTCAGTGACTGAAAGTTTCTGTTTACTTTAGGTTATATATATATATATATATATATTATGTATATATATATATATTAATACATGAACAATTATTCACGTCAAATAATTAAATTAATTATTCTAATAACGCACGCTCGGATGTACCGGGCAGTAGGGGACCGCTTTTCCCTTCTCTCCCTTGATGAACTGCCGCTAACACCCCGCTGCTGTGATTTGCCCTCTTTTTATGGTCCGGCGAGCCTATGAGAGGAACAGTATGATGGGATGTCAATCACGATTGGGAAATGACATCTTCCCACCACCCTAATGAACCACATACAAACCGAGTCTTTAAAAATGCATGCGAGCATGAATCGAGCACCTTGTATGTCTTTGACAATTTCGGTGTCATGTCTCAGCCTCAGAGCTCGGTGCCCTTAGTTCGTTGTCGTGAGAAGAACATTCTCATTTCCGAATTAATGTCCTAATCAAGATATTGCCCTATTTTGCAGACGCAAGGGCGGGCGAAGGAAATGTAGGGGCAAGAAAAAAAAACTGTCAGTTGCTTAGTCAAGTTCGATTATTATTAAACTCGAATATTACATATATTCCCAGGAAGGAAAGAAGAACGTGGCTCACTCCAGGTCGATCATCGGAATCAGTTCTTGTGCGGGAACCAGGGGCTGCGGTGGCCGGTGACAAAACGGGACGAGACGCGATATATCAGGAGGATAAGTTAGTATATCCTCTTCTAGTGCACTTGTGCACGAGTATTCCTCGGACTTGGGGAAATATAGGCGGGCTCAAAATTCACACTTTGCACAATTTCGACCCGTGTTCCGGCACTCCGCACAACGCCAAACAGCACACCCGGATTTTTTGAGTGAAAAATCCGTTTGCAGATTTCGCGATATGCAATCTGACGCGCGTGATTATCGACATCTCCTTCTCTTAACAAAACGCTAACGCAGAATTTCTGTTCCTTGTAGCAGACAACAAAAATATAGATTTGTTAAAGGGAAAAAATAAAACAATACTCACTGATAATTTCCTCAAAGACTGCAGGCCAAATTGTCCTAAATTCGTCTTGTGCGATTAAGATAGAATTCAAATTGGCACAACAAAATGTAGTTCTTTATATCAATTTATTTAAAAATAATTATTGTCAACACGAACAAACACAAAAAATAGAAAAATACAAACACATACAAGAAAAATAAATACGGCACAACTGTTCAAATTGATGCTGAAATTGTCCAAAATATAAGTGAGTGAGTGAGTAGGTGAGTAGGTGAGTAGGTGAGGAGGTGAGGAGGTGGGGAGGTGGGGAGGTGGGGAGTTCAGAAGGCGAGGAGGTTGGGAGGTGGGAAGAGAGGGGAGTGAGGAGAGGGGGGGGAGGAGTGAGTAAGTTTTCACGCTTGCGCCCTCGTTGGGTTGTTGTTTAATTAACACATTTCTAATCGAGTCGGAGAACGAGTTAACGAAAAAAAATAACAATTTATTTCAACGTCAAATCATTGGACTCTTTACGTCTTTAGTGAATCCTTCGGTCGAAGTTAGGTAGATCGTGGCAGGGTGGCGCGGATTTGAAGCGGGGATTGCTAACTGGAAGTCACAACTCGTGACTACTTCTTCCTATACGGCCCGGAAAAACTTATTGAGAAAATAAGGTTTAAGGTTTACTTAATTACAATTGTAACGATCAGTAACGTTAGTTAACTTCACGACATCCACAAGAACTTTTGTTAAAAACCGAGAATCAAAAACAAAGTCAGAGTTATTAGTGTTTTGGTTATTACCAGAGTTTTGGTGTCAAACAGGCTCTTTTATCCGCGCAGGGTTGTAGTATATATAGAAAGCGCTTGTCCGTTGACAATTTCGATTTAAAAGAAAGTGAGAAAGCGTGAATAGTAATTTTATTAAAGAATGATCAAAGATGAAAGATTATTAAATAGACAAATGATTTGTAATAAACGATTTGTAACGAACGATTTTGAGAAGTAACATTAAATTACAAAAGATTACCTTAGTTGAATAAATGTAGTTAACTATTAACATTGATTTATTGGTTTTATTGTTACTAAGGTAACTACTGACGTTATTTGTTACTGGTTAGACTTGCCGATTTCGCATTTGATCATTATATTACTTTCATCATCGCTTTTAATGCTACTGCAACTTAGTGCTTCAGATGGTTCTTTTAGATTTACATGTAGGTATAATGTTTTGAGAATTATTATAAATGTTATCTACTCGTTCGTTAAAATGTTTAAACTTTATAAATTATAGCGTTGTTGGCTTAAAGTGGGCGCCAACGCTTATAAAAAGAAGCCCGCAGCTTTCAAATTTCGATGTTTGTTGGGCGCCAGTTAGTTTTTTTCACTAATCGAGAAAAAACTAACAATCAGCGATTGTCGATACCTGCGAAATGCTGCGCACTTCGATCCACTTTCCGGCGGTGGGTCGGAAGTAAATTCAAACGGATAGAAAGTTCGATTCGGCTACTCAGGGGAGAGGAACACTCGGATGGAGAGGAAACGGGCCTGTGAATAAGCGGCACGAGTTGTCCCGATCGACTTAAGTTACAAGATTTATTAAAAAATTATGTACACATTGTAAAAACAGTCGGCCTCGAATCTTCCAGCGATAATAAATAAGCACAAAAAATAAAATCGGGTCGCTCGTAATGGATAAAATAAAGTTTCTGTAATAATCTTCCCGCCAGAAGGAGATCTCACACGATAAGACAAAATGGAACAAAATAAAATCAAGCAGCACTCGAATACAAAATTCTTTTCGAGTTCAGCAAGCGGGTTTGGGCATCCGAGATTTTTAAATAATCTCGCCGTTGCAAAAGAAAATACGGAAGTCGGAATTTGTAGCGAATGGCCCCGGCTTAAGGCTGGCGTGAATGATAAAAGAACTGGTAATTAATAAAAGAAAACGATACGTGCTACGGCAACGATTTGTCCGACAAAAGTCTTCTACTCACGATACCGATAATTTCTACGAGACCGAAAAGCAGCTACTCCGATTGCCCTCAATCGCAAACACGCTCCTGTGTCACCTTCGGCAATGGACCTGGTCACTGTCCTTCGTCGCATGTCGGACGGAAAAAAGGAGGAGGAGCCCTCCTCCTTTGATGGCCTTTTTATATCCTCCGTGGAGAGCGTTGTAGGCGATGGCAGGGTTTCCGCGTCGGGGCAGAAAACTGCCGAATTTGGCCTGTTTTCTCATTGTCAGGCATGGACGGGGAAGGTGCCGTTAGCGAGCTGAGCTGGGTTAAGGGTTAGTAACAATTTTAAAAGGGTAACAGCATTAAAACAATAAAATCATAATATTTAGAATGTTACAAATGATTAATGTTAAATCTGAAACGTGAAACATTCGAACGAATGCATTTCTACCATTGTAGGAAAAGGTTTAAAACATAAAAATTTAAAAGTTTAAACAGTAAAAGTTTCAAAAATTAAAACTAATTGTAGGTATTTAAAACACACTGCTGCACTAAGTGGAGGAAAATACTCCGCCCATTTTTGGCTAGCTAAGGCCTAGCTGCGCTATTTCTCCCTCCTCTGAGGCCCCATGGCCCTATGAAATGAATCAAGTTTCCGTAGGAAACTGTAATTGGTAAAGGCGACATTTTCCTTCCACTACAGGAACTTTAAGCTACTACCGCCCACAAACCGCAGTTTTAAAAGAGCGTGCAAGCGTTAATTTAAACCAGAGTTTTTTCGTTTATTTTCAGTTCAGTTTTAATTTTTAGTTCCGTTTTTTTTTACATTTAGTCTAGCCTTTTTTACTCTTAGTCTAGCCTTTTTTACTTTTAGTCTAGCTTTTTTTTACTTTAGTCTAGATTGTTATCTTTTAGTTGGTCTGTTTAACTGTTAGTCTGTCTTTTATCTTTTAAGCTTTTGTCATATATGTATATTTTTTAATTTTATCGGTTCTATTTCATTTTTAAGTTTGATTTATATTGACTTTCATTCGTATTTGTGTTTTGTATTTATATTTTCATTCGTATTTGTATTTGTATTTTGTATTTTCATTTGTATTTATATTTCTGTTTGTATTTTAATTGGATTTCTTTCATTTAATTATTTTAAATAAAGCTAACTTAACTAGGTTATATATTTGTTGTGCTAATTTGTTTTCTCCACACAACCTGCCTGCAGTCTTGGAAAAGATTATGAGTGAGTATTATTTTATTTGACAGATTTCTTTTCTTTTTATGTTGACCGTAACTTTTCGATGTCCCATGTCGCGAAATTTAGATAAGTAAATTATTTAACTCGTTGTTCGGACTAATTAAAGTGATCATACGCGTTCAAATTTTGAAAAAGCGAAGGTTAAAGCATCCAAGGTGATGAACTGAACGGATTAGCGAGTAACGGGTTAAATTGTATCGTTACTGCTGTTGTTAATATTTATAAATTTAATTATATTTAATCATGAAAGTGTTAAGTACGATATTAAGTTAGGAAATTGACTTCTTATTCAGAAGTTAAAGACCGAGTAATTATACTTGAATTTGTTAGTCTTTGACCAAGAGTTTACCTATATATATATAAACAAATTTTCTTTTTTTTTTTAGAGATTGAATGCATACTCGAACACATGGGTTATGCAGACAATTTCAATATTTACTTGGTGGATCGTTTTTTATAACAAATACAATTAAAAGATGCAATTAAAAAGTTAAAAATGCATATTCTGGTAAAGAATGTTTTTTATTAGCATCAGTCGGAAATATTGTGTTTCGTGGACAATACCATGGAGTGTATGTGAGGACATGTGAATTTTATAAACGTGCAGATAAAAATTTCAAGGAGTATTAATCCTAAGAAAGAAGATATTGGATTGAAGAAACATGGATAATATGTCTATGATAGACTCTACATTATAAGGTATTATTTGTCTAACATTAATATTGTTGCTTTGTCCACACGTAGGACGCTAAATATATAAGAATTTAATATAAGAATATTTATATAAGAATAAGGTCGCAATGCATTAGCATCTGCCCCACGCTTCCAAAATGCAACGAAATTGTTTCATTTCTGAAACGACGAATTGCTGAGGACGAGAGGTTGATAGTTTATAACAACATTAATCGAAAACAATCGTGGCTAAAGCAGACCACACCAGTCCAAACAACATCAAATGCTGAGATTCACCAGAAAAGATTATACTGTCAATTCTGCACTTCGAACTTTTACGAAGAAACCAAATGCTTAATTTAAACGTCTACGTTTAACAACCCACCAAACTGAGCGCTACAATTCGCGAAAAGTGACCAGGATTAGTAAAATGTCGCTCGACAAAAATTGTTGGAGTTAGTTTTTCGCTGGCAAAAATTGGAAATTTCATGAACATGGAATTATGACGCTAAATATCTAATTTAATAAAGTTATATTTTGAAGTAAAAATTTTGAAGTTTTCTTCTTATTTCAAATACACAGTTACGTAGTTACCAACCCAAGAGGTAGCGGATAATAAAGAAGTTACTCAAAAAAATCTTTTGTATGTAAGAAGATGCGTCAAGGTATCTATCCGTCCGTTTGTCTGTCATCATCAAAATTGCCGGATTGAAATTTTGCAAACCAGTTTTGACACTGGCGTTCTGTCAATATATCTTCTCCATACACATCGAATAATTTTCGCTTTCCATATTTGAAACGGCACCAACCAAAAAACTACTGCGTTGAATCAATCGACCTTTTCTACACATAGGCCATACTATATCACTTATCAAAGTATAGAATGATTATGCGGCTTTAGTATGAAGAAAAAACGAAATTACTGTCCGAACAACCGAATAATATATAAGATACAACTGCAATATATTTCATGGCTAGAATTTTTTTTCATAGACATACTCTTTATTGACAACTTTCTCAGAATTAAAAATTTTTATATTCAAACAATTACTGTAAAATACTAGCGTGGAATGTATATTCTACTCGAGGGCATTTTCACTACAAAAACACGAACAGGAAATGTTCATAAAATATAAAATAAGTTTATGTTTTAAAATGAAATACATTTTCGAGAGGCGTTTGAATTTATTATAAAAAACTAGCTATTTAAGTACTATTTCTTTGAGTTTTGTTGCAGCTATGATGCGATGAATATATTTATAGAGAATAAGTGTCGATCTATGTTTTACAGTTTTTATAACTGGATTAAGCTCGCGCTCACGAAAACGGGGATTTTTATGCTCTCGTTTCCAAGGGTGGGATTTTGAAAGACGTTATTCCGACGAAGCTTTTTAGTCTTAACACAATAAAACGGTAAGGACGAGGCCGTTAGAGCTTGGTTTACATCATTGGCGTGCACTTAAAGAAGCGCGCCCGGCGACAAGTATTCGTTTGCCGCTTATTGCCTTTTATTTATTTTGCACAATTCGGCCGGATATTTTCTAAGTTCGACTATTTCGGAATATTCTGGCTGTTAACCATATCTGGAATTGAATGAAAACTTACGCACGTAACAGTACCCCTGCAGTATATACCTTTGCGCAACTTTTTCAACATGGAAATGTTTTTTATTAGGGTTCCACGAGTTTTTTGAAGAAAAAAGGTTGTTCCAAAAAAAGCAATATGATAAAAGAATACGCAATGTATACTAAAGCAATTTTATTAAAATTAAAAAAATGTTTCCCCGGGGCTTGCTCCGGGGATATACAAAAATACAATAATGGCGTCCGCCATACATAACTATAATAAATATTTTTCCACGCCGGGGCGCGCGCGATAACCGATATATACATAAATAGCTAAATAAATGGATAAATAAATAAAATAATGTGTACATTAGGAAGATAAAACTAAGATTATAACTATTTCGCCCGCAGACTAGAAGAAAACACAGTAAATAAATAAATAAATATATACATATATACAATTTAGTAATACAATAATAAAGTCACTAAAGTTATATACAAATTTACAGAATCTATGTACACATATTCACAATGTATAATTATAAATTTAAAATCAAATTTAAAATTATTTACAATATTATTTACAAATTGTCGGGCATTCCTAATTACATTTACTTTTAATATTAGGGTGCCCCTTAAGTTTCTTCCCTTTTTTGATGCGAAATGAATACACGATATTTGTTGTTTAATGTTGGTTTATTATGTTATATATGAACTGTTCTCTTCTACAACCTTCCTCCATCTTGCAGGAAGCCTCATTATGACATCTTTCCAAAATTGTTAAGGCTTACTTTCAAAATATTCATCTAAGTGCGTCTTTATTTTGCTTATGGATTTGAAAGATTTACCACGGACAAAATTTTTTAAAGAGAGGAACTTGTAATAATCGGATGGAGCAAGGTCAGGGGAGTATGGAGGGTGGGGTAGAACGTCCCAATCAACCTGTAATAATTTTTGCCTTACGGCACACGCAACATGCGGTCTTGCGTTGTCGTGATGGAATACGACACCTCGTCGGTTCGTCAATTCTAACCGTTTTTCTGCTATGGCGGCTTTTAGTTGATCCAGTTGATTGCAATATTTGTCAGCATTGATCGTATCACCTTGTGGAAGGAGCTCGTAGTACACTGCACCCTGCCAGTTCCACCAAATACACAGAAGAACCTTCTTCGGATGAAGTCCAGGCTTCGCAACAGTTGAAGGTCTATTTTCTTTAAACCAAGTGCGTTTCCGATGCACATTTTAATACAAAATCCAGGTCTCGTTTCCAGTGACAAGACTCTTTAAGAAAGGATTTCTTTCTGGTCGCTGAAGAAGTAAATTGCACGTAGAGACGCGGTTCATAAGGCCGGTCTCTGTCAATAGGTGTGGAACCAAAACTTCACATCGATTCGCATATCCCATCTTGATTAAATACTTATGTACCGAAGTCTTGGGACTGTTAATGGCATCCACTATCTGGCGTAACGTGGGGGCACGTTAAGCAGCCTGAATACCGATCCGTTGGCCGAATCCCAGCCTCCTAGGGCCCCGATGAGGAATGCGTTGACAAAGACCTTGTAGCCGCGCCTACGCAGTGATTCGGCGAGGGGAGTGTTCTTTCGTACCTGCTCCATCCT
>JABFPT010003574.1:0-14033 GCA_022817245.1 Nixonia krombeini
GGGCAGGGAAGGAGAGGCGGAGGACGATGATGATGATGAGGATGGAATCGGAGAAGGAGGGATGGGAGAGAAAGAGCAGGACGGCGCTGCGGGGATGAGGAGCAACCGCCACTGCTTGCGTGTCGGAGCTTAATGAATGCAAACCACGATCCGGAGGCAGCCAGCTCGACCTGTTGTTTTCCAGTCCAGATAGTCTATAATTTTTATTGTCACGGGAGAAATAGCAGCCTGATGGAGGTACGGCTTATCTCGGTCCTCGTTTTGCGTCCCGGTGCCGTGTTCCATACGTTTTGTTGCCATCGCCTCGGATTGCCGTCTCTCCGTCTTGTTTCCTTGCGTTCGGTTGCCATTTCGCCTTCGTCTTCCTTCAGCTGCACCCCGGATTCGCTTACGCTCGCATCCTCCTCGCTCCAGCCTGTGAATATTCTCGGACATTCTGCTGTAATGGCCCAGGCACATAACTTGGTAATAGGGAATCGCAATGGAAACGAAGGTAATGCTCAGGCGTTTCCTGTGGCAAATGTACGCGCGACATTTTTTTGACCGGTCTTGCATTTACACTTTGAAACTTGTGGACACGACAACACCTAGGATTCACAAGTTAGCTTGCAGGATGAATTTCATGAAAAGAGTCTGGTTTTGCTAAATCAATGATTGCTAAATAATTTTTGAAACGTCCAACTGTTAAGCAGTGTACATGCGCGATGATCTTAGTCTTAACCCAATTTTACTCGATTGAAGCAACCTTTTATATGTTTGATTTACTTTATAATTCAGCGTCTGTAAAAGATTTGGTAAATTCGATAAACTGTCCTCCTTCAGATGACCCGATTTATGGTACACCTACAGTGTTAGTTTCCTTTCTTATGTGGATGTTTCGAAATCTATTGAAGAAAACCATCACGTTGTAAAAAAATGTATAACGAAGGAATATATATCCATTTTTATATCCCCTCGCTGTCACAGTGATTTATGTCATCCACTTGTCTTCTACTTTCGAACCTCTATTTAGCGCACCGTTGCCTGTTAGAGTGCACTAATGCAAGGTTAACCTTACACTACCTTATAACTAATGTTACGAGTGAATCATGCATTTGCATTATGTTGCAATAAAGAATTGTTGTACGTCAAACCTGATTTCGATCGCCATCACATTTGAAGAATCTCCACTTTTTAGAAGCATTGTTGACAAGTGTTTGAATACTTTGATTGGGAGAAGTTCCCAAGGTATTCAGCACTTAGTACTCAATTACAATTCAAACAATTGCATCGCACCGTCGACGATGCATACCAGCAAATGAACGGTATGTGGACTTGGAAATGATAAAAGAGTTAACAATGTTTTATTGTTGCATCAGGTCGCGGCATTAGCATCGACGCGGACAGGCATGCATTAAGCTTATCATAACGGTATGCCGTAAAGCCGTAGCGAGTTTAGCGCGAGAGGCCATCGACTGTCGGATTATTCGGGATTCGGGGCCGAACACAATGCGGCAAGGGGCAAGGCTGCGAGCTCTGTCAGCCGACGAGGATCCTGGCTGAGTTAGACGGGACCCGGGCCTGGCCTCTCCGTCTCTCCCCCGTGTCCGTCTTTGTTCCGTCGGCGTCGTCGCCGCGGCGTGCGTCCTTCTCGACCGATGCCTCGTAAGGATGCACGCAGCCTCGGTCGCGGAGAGACGCCGAGGGAACGTGCACTCATGGGGTTGAGGTAACGGGACCCACGCAGCTCTACGTATTCATCACGCACGACCTTAAAGGATAAAAAAGTGACAACCAATTTATAACCGAGATAATTACAATATCAAGCCCGTATCGCTACTTTTATATGTACGTATATACCGACGTATACATACCACTGCGTGTAATGAGGGACGCGCTGCTCATCGCGGTTAATGGTACTGTTTTCAAATTAAACGGTCATGCGCGAGGGACCGCCGATATGCGAATCGAATCACATCGATTATTGATTTCATTAGCGCCTTGCCTAGTCGCTTCTGCTTTTTCTCGCCGATTTTATCGAGCGTTTTTAACTCGACGTTTTTTGCTTGCGTTTTAATGAACCAGCAGCGTAGCATTTCTCATCACCGGATAGGATTTTTCGCTTCAAATGGAACATTGATTATGAACTTTAATGTTGCAAAATCCGACGACTTGCGTGTAATTACGAGCAAACCAAATAACTACAAAATTGTCGATGGCTGCCAAGTTACCGGTGAATGGGATTTAACTTCGAGTTTTATGATTTCTCTGACAATGACATTATAACTTTTCATAATGTAATTAAATTCTGAGATTGAATATAATTTTTAATTAAGCTGACCATTTTTTACAAGTGTGACGTCCATATCTTAATTTTTGGGTCATTGGTTGGAAAAATTGTTGTAAAATTCACGTCGTCGGTGTTAATTTGGTGTAAAATTGGCCCCATTGATGCCAGAAACAGAAACATATGAAAGAAAGTCATTTAGTAAATATTACATACTCTTTCCCTCCAACAAATTTCCTTTTTTTTAATTTAATTAAAAAGAAGAACGAATTGTTCATTTTCTTTTTTGAGTGGACGGAAACGTGAGGTAATTTAAAATATTTTTTTGAGTATTTTTTCTTTGGTCGACCAGCAACAAAATTATTTTTTCTCATACCATTTCACAATTCCTTTCTTGGCATTGGTATTAGTTTCGTTGTTCCGTAAAAAACGGGATTATTGAGTGTTTATCTTCCACACGATGGGCATTGATAGTTCGACAAGGTACACATAAGCACTGCAAACAGGGCATTCTCGTGGTAGTACACTAATTGACAAACATTGACAAACACGACCTATCATGTGGTGGTACAGAGACAGAAAGCTGGTTTTGTTTACCAGGTAACCGACCGTTTGGACAATCCATGTACAGTTCTTCCTGTGAGATTCGTTGGTATCTTCCGATCCATTTGTCCTCTCCAAATGAGCGACACTACCTCTTCAAATGAATCTACAGGTAACTATTCGTAGTACGCGGCTTTACTAACATGAGAAACACGTTTGACAAATGTATATAATTTGGCTAATTGCATCTCCATAAAGGCTGCCATAGATTTCCACTATTGAATCCGCGCGTTATTAAACAAATCAGTTACCAGTAGTAAGTTAATCCACACGTACATATAAAACAAAAGAAAATAAAAAATATGTGCGTGAAGTCAATACAGATATAGTTATTGTGAGCAACAACTGAAATAGCCTTTGAATAAAAAAAATAATTCAAAAAAGTCTTTCATGGTACCGATGTTTACGAAAGACTGGACTAAAATGGTGACACTTTCCTGATGGGAAAAATGATCAAGTGCTTAGTGAAAAGCGTTTATCGACTATCCCATTAGTTGAGGATTTTGAATAATTTCATGCAAATTGTTAAAGTTGCGCCATTACAGAAGGACGGCGCGATTTGTTCTGCCGCGAGGAATATGATTGCGGAATATTACATCGACAGGTTTGACACAAGCTTACGCCGTTTCAACGAGGGTCTGCGTTACCCCTCATTACATGCTAATCCTTACAAGCAGTGTCGTCAATGAACCGTCATTATTATATGCGCGGACTATTTATCATTTGACGTTTTTTTACGTAACAGTGAAAACTCGATTTTATTGATGGTTAGATTGTTGTCTATTTTTTAAAATCGATGTAGCTGTTTAAGTTTTCACGTTATCGCGTGAAAATCGACAACGTATATGTTGTCCAATGTAACAATAATTACACTCGAATGGAACAATCAATCATTGTTAACCGGTTGAAAACATTCGGTTTTGTGACACGTGAAATTCGAACATTCGATCGAACGATTAAAAAACACATTGGCATAAATCAAGGTCGTCTCCAGACGCAAAGTAAGAAAAAGAACCCTTTCCGTACCACCACCGGTCGCTATTATCGTTGTAAGCCGTTGTAAGTCTTCCTCCTTTTTTTCTTACAGCATCGCTCAATTTCTCTCCAGCGATGAACGCGATCCAAAACAGTCGTAACTGAAGGACGATCAATCATCGGTCACGGTTGCTCGAGGAATACTGTCCACTAATGTGTGTACAAATATGTAATAAAATCATGATCGGTGTATTTTTATCGGTATCCTTTGCTGCTCGAATTATTCTTTTGGCGGCTACTTTGCACAAATAAATGTCTCGACGCATATTTAAAAGCATTGCAATATTTAAATTAAAATGACAATAATTTATCTGTCACTGTAAACACTTTGGAATAATTAATTGTGAATTTTAGACAATTTTAGCGCTATTTCTACGTTAATGGAACTTGCAATATTAATTTCGTGATATATTTAGAAAATGTTTACGAAAATTCAAGAATTTGTGCTTTAAGAACACTAGTAGTGTTTGTAATTTGTTAGTTCTTTCTCTAGAATTTATCAAGCATAAATGTAGTTTTGATATTAATGAACCAACTGTCCAATAAAATGCAATTATTCATAACTAATACGCAAGTTGCAATTTTTCATTTACGTTCACAAATGATAATTCGTTATGTGACATGACTCAACATCTTCCTTTCTGTTAAGAGAAGTATTTTATCCAGAATCAATCAAACGAACATTGTGATAAACATAACGCATTTGCGTCAAATGCCCTCCGCCCGATTTTCATTTGTTCCTCCCATTCCCTTTTCCTCCGCCGCGTAACTTTGACTCGAAGGCGAGTTTTTGTCGCCCTATTGTGTCAGCTGGCAGCCTTCTCTCCCATTGTGAGCATTCATCAGCGCATTCATTCATTTCGTCAGCATTGTCTCCTAACCGTCCTCGCTTAAGGATCTCGACTGCCCCCGGCTTTATGCTTGTCGTCTCTGCCCGTGGTGGAAAGTAGCAGAAATTAATGCGTATGTTTTTTCCCCGACTACAGTAACTTTCGTTCTGAGAAACGAGGTCGAGAATAAAATTGTAACAACAGCAAAAAATCTGTTGTAATAAAGTATTGTTGTTTGAGAGTTTACTTCTAAACACAATGTTCCAAATGACAAATAAACGTTGGATTTGACACATCTAAAAAAAATTCTAGATGTGTCAAATTTTGACGTTACTCTCTTATGTTTTTGGGTTTACGAAAAGTGATATTTCTAGTAGCGAAAAGTGAATTGCATCGATCGATCCGGAAGCGGAATGAAAGATCGGTGCGTAATGCAAAGGCTGTTATGGTAATCCAACAAAAGGCAGAGATTATCAATTCATGGAAACATGGGAAAAAGAGGAAAATGCGTGGGTGCAAGTATATCTTTGAACTCCCCTGTGATGCGACAGAACGAAATCATTGAATATTAAGCAACGTAAGAATGGCATTGTAAAAACAACCACGAATCCCACGTCATTTCGCTCCCCCATGTCGTGTGGCGCGACACACCATCAAGCATGGCAGTCTTCCCGAAGGCGAACGCCATTTGTTACCGGGGTCGACAAAACAATCGTATTTCCCAAGTGAATTACTCGCGAACCCATGCAATATCGGCACGGATATTGTTTCGTGAAATGCCGAATTCCTGAATGCTGTTTGGGGGCGAACGCTTTAGAAGGCAATGGCGTAGGCGCCGGTGGAACGACGTATTTCTTCGGGCACAAGAGACTCTCCTCGAACCTTCCCTTACCGTCGCCACTGCAAGACAGCGGAGTCTCAGCCGGCCAGCCAGTCAGTCAGCGACATTCGAGGCGCCGCGCCATAGGCACCCGATCCACCGAGCATGGAAATACAATTACCACGTCGAACGCCGAGCCAAAGCAACGTATTCTGGGACGTTGCGGAGTGCGCGTCACCGACTGTAATGACGCACAATTGTATAAGCTGCCAGATATTGGGTTAAATATAAACAACGTTACAGTCGCGAATGGAATTCCCCGCGTATCGTGCCTGTAATTTTCGCAACTCGGTTCCAAAAAGAGGGTCCTTTTTTCTATTAGTGGAAATTGTAAAATTTGGGTTAATCATCATACTAATGCAATCGGCAAAAATTACAGTTTAATAATGCAAGGTAATTTTGTACCCAAAAGTGGCACCTTTTTATCGAAAAATGGTACACGAAGCAAATTGCGCGTCTACTTACAGAAATTACTCCCAACTGCAGTTCTCGTCGCCCGCTTTTACTTCACGCAAGATTTAATACCGAATGCACTTAACGGTAATTCGATTAGAAAATGTGGTGAAGCGTCGTGCATGTAAAGGTAATGTGTATAATAAATGGTAAAGTACACCTTGAAAAATTTACACATAATGCAGGTTGAACGGAACATTATAATAATAGCCTCTCATTTGTTTGGTCGATACCGGTCACTACGATTAGCCTGTTAGAGCGGCATTATTTTTCGGCTCTTCATTAGATGGAGAACATTTTTCAAGAAGAAACTGACACCCGTTAAATAACTGTTACGCCTATTACAGTTGTGACCGGTGTCGATACGAATCGTGGACTCACGAGTAAATTCCTGATGACAAGGCTTTATTGGAATAATTACGAGTAATAAAAATGAATCACCATTAAGTAGTTATGAACTGATGATTACTGATTAAGTACTACTTTCAACGATAAATGTACGCGTTTTGATTAACAGCTAAGTATTTGTCAATAGAGGGAAATTTATTATTATAAATTGCCGTACTAACACTCGTTTAAAAAGTATCAGGATGATATGTGGGTATGAGCAATGTCGTGAAAATTTTATTGATTCTCAGGTTTTATGATTCCTTAAATACCTCACCGTTTTTATCATTGTCAGTACATTTGCATGATTAAAATCATCTTTCGCATGTATTTTAAGAATTTACATCAGTCGTTGTTTTTTATCGTATTGAAGTTTCCCATGAAATTCACATTCTCCGTTTTGCATACATTTTACTTTCATGCATAGGTCAAATTTTCGACATCCTCGTGTTTTCCTTAATGACGCTTTTGATGACATTTTAATGTGCATTATAAGAAATGACACACATTTAAGAAATTCGCTGTTCCTTTAATGGCTAATTAAACGAATTATTATTGAATATTTTTTCCGTTTAATTAAAATCTTTATAAATTAGCAGTATGAAGGAAGTCATTCTTATGAAAACACACGTAAAGGTGAATAATGCATATATTTATCGTTTATGCATAATGCAATTCTTTTTAGAGAAACATTTGAAATTGCAAATGTCAAAAATATAATTTATACATTTCTCAAAATTAACGTATCACAAGTTATATCGCACGCATTTGTTACGCCACTTAGTAATGATTTGTGAATTTTTATGTTGTTACAATGAAAATATACGTTTGTACGATAAATCGACCGAAATTTCTATTATAATTTCAATAACAGTTACAGTAATTCAATTGTAGCGACAAATTTTGACGAACGCGAGTAAAAAATATTTAGTTTTTATGACTACATTTTCCAAGTATAATACTTTTCATGTGATAACTACCCCATTCTTTCTCATTGCTCGGCAAAGGTCCACAATGGAATAATGCGAATGAAGTACTGCATAAAAGAAGTCAACAATTGTACCGTTTTCTGTCAAAGCGCGAGTTCCCCAACGGCATTCTGTAATGCGGCGAACATAATAACCGTAGCTGTAACTAAGAAATCCAGAAATGAAAGCGTTTCATTCGTCACGAAAATAAGCCATAAGCAGAATCGGGAGCAGCGGAGGCAAAAGCTCGTCGTCGCGTTCCTTGATCTTTCCATGTCAAAAGGCTTTCGCGCGGTCGTCGCCAGCACAAGAGTGAGAACGGAACAACGTGAGGGACCGGCGGCGAGGGTGATGTGTAGCAGCTACTTTTCACGGACTCGCTTGCTTGTGTAAGCGGTCAGAGATGTTATTAGTTCGGGGTGAAGAAAAATCGAAGATAATCTTAGTTGCCAAAGTAAAGGAATTACGTTTACTCGGCGATTCGTGTGATTGAATGCAGAACTCGATTTTACTTTACTGCTAGCCTGGTCGAGAGCCACGGAAGTTGCCTCTTACTAGTTAGATTGGCATGCGCGCTATGCACGGAACTAGCAACGGGCTTAAGCCAAGGTAAAGTTCATTCCCAACTCATATCCTGGGACGTCAGTCAGCTTCTTTTGGCCGCCGGAAATATGAAAAATTGCTTTCTATTTACCCCGACATCACGCGCCTGTATCTCTGTTCCTATCGAATGCGCGGCTCGATGTCGCGCTCGTCAACCGCGGCGTCTGAGGGCACGTCGACATTCAGCGGTCCGTACTTCCTGCCGCACGCGCATTAAAGTCCGCTCGCGAACACCGGCGAATAAAACGTTCCGGATATAATTATCAGTGTGATTAGCTCGCGTGATTTTGCGGTGGCGAGAGAGCGGAGTCGATGAATGAGCGGCGGGGAATGAGAAGGCGATAGACGGCTCGGCGGCTGGAGGAGCGCGAGTCGGCGAAGGAAGCCGGCACCGGAGGTAGCGCGGTACAGTACCGACGCCACATTATGTCTCCATCCGCCTTGCAGCCCCGTGACGTGACGCGAGTGTTCCAGACAACCTAATTACGTCACAACATAGCGCACCAGTCGAGTTACCATAACTATTCCGCCCCTCAGTCCCTCCTCCCCTGGTGCTTACAACATGCGATGCACAACGTCTAACCAACGTCATTTCTGCTCCACAAATCCCAGCTCTGTTAGTTCCACCCAGTCCTCGAACAGTCGAATTTCGGTCTGGTAGCTTCTCCCACCTCAGTGTCATCTAGCGACGGAATTGCAAATCATTATCTTCTTCCATTTCCCAATATCTGTACTCTATTCCCATTCTCACTTCAAGGCGGTAAAGTCGTACCTTCAATTACGAAATTTTACAACGCCATGTTTTCCCTGCCGGATGAGGAAATGCTTCGTCTTGCGGAGGTAACGGCAGCGCTCGCTTCATTGAGAATCATCGAGGTCGAGCGAGGCGCGTGAACAGTTGCAATTTCATTGACCGATGCGCGGTGATAGAGCGAGCGTAATCACTCGTATTACGTAGGACGATCTAGATTCTAGGGAGCGCTCGCGGATCCGAGCGGCGTGCCCTTTCGTTGCCACTTTCACTGATTGTGAGAGATCGCGAATCGCGGCGGAGTCAAGGGCGTTCGAGTTTTCTTCGACGAGGCGAGTCCGTGAGAAAGCAGACGCGAGACACGTAAAACAAGGTGCCATAAATAAATGTAATACCTCAAATAACAAACAAGTTTTCTGGCGCCTTTAAAAATACCGACTGGGTACTTTGAATACATCACCTAAATTAGGAATACGTGTTTTTTAGAAAGTTCGGTTTACATCACCACGGATTGCGCGGGAAGAGCAGACGTAAACAGGAAGAAGACACGGACTGGACAGAAGTGTCGCTTTGAAAAGGTCTCATGCGAGATTTCTAAATTGTCGTAGATCCGTCGGATTTTGTTCCCCATTAATTAAACACTTTATCGGGGATCTTTAAATTGAGATGCCTTGTATCTGTAATGTTATCATCATTATTCTATTACTTCATCGAGGCCGGCGAGAACGAATCCTCGTAATAAAGCATCGGCGAGCACGAGGCGCTTGACATGTCATTACAGAATTGGTCGTGGAGAAGGAATCGGTGAACGTTAAATAAATACGCGGGAAGGCCGAACACCGGCGTACACATCGACGCCGGCGTATCACACGGCCATACATCACCGGGGATTACCTTTAGTCATGTGCTCGCGGCACAAAGGTCAATGATTAAGAAGTAACTAGTCAAGATGAGTATCAATCACTCACAGCACGTGTCCGATATGCCTGTATCAAAATAAACTCACGACATTACGCTTTATACACGCCGGTGCATTAACTAGTCTTCTAACTTAATCACCCGCGTCTCTCACCGGCTCACGGA
Source organism: Nixonia krombeini (assembly GCA_022817245.1). NCBI lineage: Eukaryota > Metazoa > Arthropoda > Insecta > Hymenoptera > Scelionidae > Nixonia > Nixonia krombeini. Next base: position 9,860 of record JABFPT010003574.1, read on the forward strand.
AACACGACAACCCGCGACGTTAATTCGTCATTAACCGAACGCTGGTTTCTCATTAACCGAGTTCATTTGGAACATGCGCGTGACAACATTATTGCAAAGTGAGAACAAAAAAAAGATGAATATGAAGATTGAAAAAACGTGAATAGAAAAAAAACAGAAAATAACATACTGATTCTCGTTCGGTTGCTGAATTGTAACAAAACAATTACGGAGCTACTTATTCACCTGTACGCTGGATGCCGACACGCTTCGTTAGTCGCCGATTTTTCTTAACCGGTCTACTGCAGGCGTTGCTTATTAGCAGCGTTTCGCGAAAGTTCCGCGAAATCTAATTCGTCACGATTCCGGATTTTGAGCGCAACGCTGAAACGGTGATAAGAGTCGTTCGGTCTGGCTGATGTTCGACGCCTTTCTTTTTTATTGCGTAACAGATACAGCAGCATTGCTGGAAACTGCGCGGTCGAGAAACCCCTCCGCCGTGCGTTGCATTCCTGCAGTGTGCGTGTGGACGAAAAACAACCTGTCCCCCAGCTTGAACTCGTTCGACGTCGCAACTCGTGTCCGTATAACCTGATGCCCTGGTTAATGTGTCTCTGCTGAACGCGACAAGTGGGGCGGAACAATAAATCGAGCGATCCCGTGATCGATACTCGACCCGTTCGATATCCAAAACTAATTGTCCGTCGTTCTCAACACCGAACAAATACACAATCAAAACGTATCGAAATCCTAATAAGGACAATTTTTGTTCGATATCTCGAACTTTCATCGATTCTCCTCCATTTTCTTGCATTGGTAATTAACGTTTTAACAATTTACGCTAATTCAAAATTGTATTAAGTAATTGGTAATTTACTTAACTTTCCTAGTGACGGTTGAAATAACCGAGTGTAACTGTATATTCGTGTTCCGTGTTCATGCACGCGGGATAAATGCGGAGTAGTGACATTCACACGTTGTCGACATATTTCTTCCTTGCATGAGCCGCGATTGGACCGGGAATCGTTTATTTCGATAATTGGATAATTCTCATTAAAATGAGTGCAGTTACGGCGACCGCATTTTTGCCGACTCCCTCATAACTGGATTCTGACATAACCCGTGCTTTAGTAGCAGATTTCTCATACTATATTCGCGGAGAAAAAGGCATTCGCGGGCATTAAGATTTTCATGCGCGGCGATCGCGCGGACGATCACATTCTCGCTAGCGTACAATCCACGGCTAACGCGCACATGTGTATGGCGCGGGTAACCCAACTCCTAATCGAGCCTATTGACACCGACGACTCGAATTTTTATGCAATGTCGATAAATATAGACGTTTTACGGTGTATGAAGTTGTATAAAATATAAACGCTGGATGATTATGGCGACGAGTTCCTGCTTATAAGGAGGCCGCGGTCGAGAGGCTTTCCAGTCGGTGCGGCGCGCCGGTTGATCCGCTATAAGGGATTGAACGCTGACCACCGACAGATGAGACGGACATTCGCATTCTTCGAAGCTTAACTTCGTGTAGGTACATGCGTACGTACGTGCAATCAGCCAATGATTCCATAAACAACTCCGCCGACTGCTAAATAAGGCGATTAGATGGAACGAAGCAAGGCCGCTCGCGATGGATCGTTTGACAGTGACGTCCCAGACTTGGAAATTATCGTACTTTCCGCAATTTCAAAAGGATCTACATGCCCTCATTTGAATATCTCTACGTAACAATTGAGCGGCGAGCCTATGCAAATGCGCGGTGTGATCGATCGCGGAGCGGGAAAAAAACGACGACGGTCCAATTGCGAATATGGAGAGAGAAAAATTAACCGCGAAATTAAAAGTTTTTGTCGGGAATCGCAGCCAATTAAATACTCGCATACGGGATTCGTTATATTTAGAAAATGTCCCTGAACACTTGGATCGTCTCGTCTCGTCGTGAAGCATAGTGTTGTTGCTGTAAGTGGGAAGGTCAGTCCAGTTTAGATTAGGTCTTCCCTCCCCACTCCTGGGAATTTATTGCCAAACCTAACGAATTGTAATTTTTGGATGTAATTTCGGTCACATGACCTTCGGAAATATTTCAAATTACCAGACTTGTCCTCGCTTACGACCTTTACATTTGCTCCAACCACTCAAAGATGGTGAAAGTAATTAAATTATTCATGGTGTACAATACTTGAAAATATATTGTACGCGAAGAAGAAATATGGAAATTTTGGAAGGACCGATTCACGTGATTCTGTCAAATACAATGATACTGATAAAATACGGAAGACCAAATGGCCGTTTGGTAATTATAAATTGCGTAATGTAAAAAGGCGGGGCAGTATACGCGATATCAGAAATGGTTTATGTTCGGGCTATATCCGCGCTTAATATGGTAATGCGAGTGAAATTTTGTAGCGAAGCGGCATATCTCAATATGTGTACGCGTACGTCACATTCTTCGGGGCGAAGTCGCGCGTGGAATATAACGTGCCGCTGTGTAGTTAGCAAACGCAGCAGACGCAAAAGAGCCGAAGGCACGTCGCATAGGCAGCGATACAAGAAACGGTGGAGCGTTGCTACCATTCCTGAATCAGGCACAGGAGCCTTGTCGCATCCCGACAACTTGATTAATAGCCTTAATTAAGATATTTAATTGCTTTTTATTTTTATTTCCAAAGCGGGATATAATGGCGGGACGTCGCGACAGTGCGGAGCAAGCGCGTTCCGCTACCGTGGCGAGGCGCCTCGAGAGCTGCACTTAAGATCACGTCATACACTATACGTACACTTTACGACTATGAATCTCGCGCCACCTGCACGCGTAACAAGTGTTCCGATAGGTTCGACGGTTCTGCCTTCTTTTTTCCTCCTTCTCTTTCTCTCTCTCTCTCTCTCTCTCTCTCTCTTTGCTTTTTTAACCATTCGTCGATATTTCAGTCCAGCAATTACACTTTGATTACAGTTATTACAAGTGATGTTCTTATTAACCGCGATCGCCTGCTTTCATTTACCCTGCATTAATTATTCAACAATGCACGTGGAATTATCAGCTGGAATTGCCACAGCATTTTTGCACGATGTTTTATAAAACGTAAAAAATACAATGGTTTTGCTTATTGATATTAACTTTTTGTATGTTTTGACAGGACTTTTTTTCGACTAACAATTAACGTTACCATTACAATACGTAATAATATGAACTGTGTCGTTTGTTTACAGTGACGTGGTATTTTTCTTTATTGATACATCTTTTAACACGTTTGTTGGTTACTTCGTCTTTATTTGCAAACGAATTTAGCTGCAGCTTTTGTTCCAGAAACTTTCCGTTGAAATAAAAAATAGCGTAGATGTTAATTTCTCCTAATCATAAAAAGAATTTACTCGCATGCATAAGTTCATTTTATACCCGAACGATGTACCTCGCATTGTTACTACACCGCTTCGATCCGTTCAATTAACGTCTAACCCGAGTACTCGAAAAACTAAATATCCGCGACACTTTTCAACAATGCCCAAAACTAGCAAAGTTCAGACTCGCGACACTATCAGAGTATCTAAGCACGTATCTTCCCTCGTTCCGATTACGAAGAGAAAAGGGTTCGAAGTGAAAGTCTATTGTTTGCTAGATCTCCGACACAATACTGGCAATCACGTACAAAGGAACTGGCGATTGTTTCGTTTTCGCGGGGGATGCCTCTAGCCGGGGTTTATCACACCGGAGCCTCGCACAAACGCGAGTCGAGGGACACTCGCTGGTCCTTTCCGTGTCCCAACACGCCTCCACTCAACTCAGTCGCGTAAACGCAAACCGCACGGCGGTTATCGCGTCAGTTTTAGGGAACCGGACCGGCGGCCACTTCGAGAGGAAGAGTCGCTAGGTGCGAACGTCACGCTCTCGACGACAGCTCGTCTTTGTCGCTCTTGCTCTCCCTTTCACACGAACATAAGTGGTGCTCTGTACGTGTTGGAGTTGGAGTTGCTCTCAGAATGGAACAATCAGCCGAGAATCAAGCGACCACTTGTTCTATATGCGGGGACGACGGACGGCGGACGGCAGTCGCTCTCCTCCAAGAGTACCGCTCGGTTCCGCCGTACGTATCGGACATTGGGAACGTGACAATTATTGCAATTATCGGCCAAAACTTCTCTACATGGCAAGAATTCGTCATCGAGCTCGTCGTATTTCAATGCAAATAAT
>JABFPT010003577.1:0-11546 GCA_022817245.1 Nixonia krombeini
AAGACCCGCAAAATAATTGTTCGAGCGAGAGACGAAAACCCAAGACGGGCACATCGGCATTCTGTGGACGGCGCTGGAGCGACCCAATTCGATGTACGTTTTGTGATCCGAATGGGATGAGTCAACGATTGATGCATCTCGCCGTCGATTTCATCGATTCCGACGACGGGGACTTGTTTGTCTCGCGCCGTGGAAACGGTATCCACCCTTTTCTCCTACATTCGTTTTTTACCCGCTGCCTCGTCACTCTTCTCATTTCAGTCTTGTTTTGCTTACCGCTCAAACAATTTTCTACGAGTCGGTGTCTGTGCAATCCGCTCCATACCGCGGCTTTCCTTGCAGACACCTTGACGCCCTGAGATACCAATTCTTTTCCCCGATTTATAACCATCCGGCTTTTGGAAAAGATGGAATTCGAGAAAGGCGTTTGCAATTAAATATCGGTCGAATGCTGTTTAATCCCTGTTGTATAATCATTCCTGAATAAAACGATTATTGGGAAGTATGTCATTTTTTAACGGTCAGGCGAATCACTAATTTCATAGGGACGTATACAATGGATAGGTGTTTCATAAATATTAAAAATGTTCGCTTTGCTGAAAGTTAGTAGATCTACTCATGCGGCAAACACAGGGCTCAGCATTGTTAAACATAGCTGTGCGACAGGTTCCCCCAATTGTCAAAGCGATTCAGAATCTATTAATCTCCAAACCTTCGGATTACGGCGAAAACGACGGCAATATAAATACTATTTATAAAGGGAATCGTCACTTTTGATGTGACCGCTGAATTCGTCCCCTCGCCAGGTAAGGACAGCCACTTGACATTTTCACTGCAGGACAATAATAGGTTTAACTTCTTTGATCCAGTGCAACCTGTTCGCCGACTGTCCGCGTCCAATTGCGTGGAAACCGTCCCACCGTTGCCTTGCTCCACGACGCTTCGCTACGTCATCCTCTCGTAGCCCGGCATCACGTGACCCGAAATCTGGATTAGCGTACCTGGATCATCCCCCGTTTGAAAACAGCCCGGCAAAGGCAATTGTCGCGCAGCAGGCAAAAGTTCCCGGTCTCGGGTTGACTCCTGAACAGGCAGCGAACTTTGACAAAGTAACTCTGATTTTCCACCGCAGGGATCCGTGGCGCCAGAGACGGTCTTTCCTTTATTCTCATTGTTTCGCGGTACAATGCCGGGACAATGTCGGGACAATGCATATTTTCGTCCGCTCGACGGCCGAGACGCTTGTTTAGCCCTGATACTCCGGCGGATGGCCGCGAGAATATCACTCACTGCGCATCGTCACGGTCAATTAGACGAGGAACAATTAATAACGTTATCTCGAGAAATTCGAGTGCGGCTGACGCGTGAAATCGAGTTTTCCATCCCGCGATCAATTCGTCTAACGTCTTTTTAACCCAATTAATTAGCGCAGTTGATCCAGGGGTGGCGCTTTAATGCGAAATGCTTGTAGTTGACCGGCAGTGACGTCATCGACGTTCCGTGCACCGAGGCATCCGATACTTCCGGCGCAGATAACGGTTATTAATAGCGCCGCTTTCGTTGATTCATCTCGTCGGACATTTTCGGTCACGAATTGCGCCAACGTCTTTTCGATTGGGGGGCTTTCGGTCGATGACGAAAGGCAGACAAATTAACGATCTACCGACAATTAACGAACGGGGGATTACGTTTCCATCGTCTCGCCGGAAAGAAATCTACCAGTTCAACTCATTGCTTCTTTTTCACTTTTCAGTTTTGTTAACTGAGCCGTACGAAACATTCGGTTTGTTTTTTTTTACAGTCACTAGTTTAGAGTTGATAACTGTGCGATTGTCGCAGAACGTTGTTGATCAGAAGTGGAATTGTAGCTCGCGCATTTTCGCGTCAGCGTAATCAAAGGCGAGACGCGTAACGTCGTCTCGACGGTACACGTAATGGTTAGATTGGTGCGAGATGAGCACCGGCATAATTTAGCCAGATCTATGCCACCAATTATAAACTTATGTACTCGATGCAATATTCCGCCTCTCAAGATCCTGCCCCGTTCCCACATCAACTTCTACGGTTCTATTGTAACTGGCGATAATTCATTAGAGTCTTGCGATAATACGATTAAACTCAATGAATATCGATGGACCACGCGCTTGTCGCTTCTGCCACGCGATAACGCAATGTCTGTCCACGTGCGCAATGATCAGTCTAAATTACTATTAATGACCTGAAAAACATCGCCTCGTTGCGGAAAATTCTCGTTGGCGCAGCGGTTACGTAAATTCGATTGCGCAAACAAAATATTCAACTATTTTTTAACTATTTATCGTCCTCCTTATTTATTACTGTTTTATCATTAACTAAACAAATGCGTCGTTATTCTTTAATTGACAATGCTTTGAAATGGTCTTAATGATTATAATTAAGTAATTCAAACGACAAAATAATTGTAAAATAATTGTAAATACTGAAAAGCCAGTCACAACAGGGCGAACTGGTGAACGAGCCAATTCCCTGAAAAGAGACAGCGACCAAATGACAATGGAATTAACAAATGACTGCAGTCTGCTGAAACCTTACAAACTATGCGGAACCGTCGGATACTGTGGACAATCTTGGCCGGTCGTTGCTTTTCAAAAGAGATGCCGTTCATGTGTACTGTGAACAATCGCTGTCCGCTGCTACGAATTTTGGAAAACACTGTAATGCCCGCAACCTATTGTTCGCTTGTCACAGATTTCCGTGAGATGTCAAGAGCCAAATTACAGTACATGCCCCCGCGCATGCGTTCGCGTTATTCTACCATGAAAAAAGAGTAATTTAAACATCGTAATCGCTTACATCTGACAAAATTTCACATTTTCAGGAAAATGCCGAGTATTCTTGTAGAGGGAGAAGACGATAGTTAGTTAGATAGTTACAGTATGATTCAAGAGTAAAGGAAAAAAGATTTCGTTACTCTGGGATGTGTTGAATAACAACACTTTTGTTTACAGCAATAACCATATGAAAAGAAATAATGTAATAGAAATGGCTACGTGTCATCATGAGATGGTAACAAATTTACATTTACGTCTTAGTTAAATCCATTTAAGAGAAACATATTGCTTTTATAGCGTTTTTCACTAATGTGTGGATCTTATTACGTTTTTGATTGACTGCTGTGAGAGCACTCGAACGGTATGTGTATCCTTATTTACCTCATACAGTCAGATAAGGAAACAAATCTCCAAGCATTCTCAGAGCAACCAGTGGGAAACATTTTGTCGCAGATATGAGTCTGTCGTTATTCCTCTATAATATTGCAGCAATTCTTATTCCGCTACTTTATATCGTATGCCACTGCAGTTCATTCAGCAATAGTTTTCGCCGTTGCTTCACAAATGCAAGTAAATCGATATAAATTTAAATGCAAAATCCAATAGAATAAACATGTGTGGATCAATAATATTCGATGTAGATCCGTGGAACTGTTCATCTTCATTTGCGCAATTAATCGTCTTCTTTGTTGAATTACCGGCGACTTTTTCTGGATGCGTTGGAGGCAAGTGCAGGTACTCCACGTGCACGCGTGGCATGTTGCCGCACAGCCACGTAATAACGTTCTTGCACACCACGGGCGCAGATTTGCCCGATGAGAAGATCCGTATCTTGTGGCCGTGCCTGCTAGGCGCTGCGCGTTGTGCGAGATGTAACGCCGACAGCTTGACAAATTACTCTCTGATTCGCGTTTTCGCCAGAATCAATCACTTCGCGAGACCTCTGTCAACTCCGCTCCCCTTCTTCCTTTTGCCGCACGCTTAGCGATAATTACGAAAGCGCTGTTGGAAAAAATCGTCCTCCGCGTTCCTCCAGCCGAGTCTAATTATTACACGACCGCATAACACTGGTAACGATTGTTTCGAGGAGTGATGTTTTTCCCGATCGGTGTTTTCCATCATTCTCTCTCTCCCTCTTTCTCTCTCTCTCTCTCTCTCTCTCTTTCTTTCCGGCTCCGTCTCACTTCTTCGTCTTGCTGGATGACACGCGAGTCGACCGAAGGTTCGGTAGATGAGCGGAGATATAGAGACCTTAAGCACAATGCGGATACTGTGGGTAGCCATTGACAAAAACAGCCGTGTCATCCCGGCATGATACACCCCATTGTGCCTATGAGGAACCTTCTGGTACTGCATTATCATTCCCATATCTCTTTTTATTAGAAGACTTGGTTTTGATTTCTTCGCGGCCCCTGTTTCTCATTGTCCTATGCGAGACATTACCGATCGAGCCGTACTGTCGAGTAAGCGGCCACTCGTCGGAAGAATCCGTTCTCGCTATACACTTACCCGCGACACGACGAGACAAATTATTCCGTGCGAAATGCCACGGTCGTGGACTGGATAAACGAATGGTTCGCGATTTCTTCCATTGTCGTTCCGGTATCTACGAAATGTTAATTACAAGCCGGATTTTTCCCGCGATAGAAAAGCGATTGAAAAGCGTCGGAAATGTCATAAATCGCGTTAATTAAATCTCACCGCAGTACATCAAACGCACGCGTGTTGGTGGACGATGCGCGAGCGAAGGAAAGTATGCGCGCGCTAGTAACAAACGTTTAGGTAACACGCATGTGGCGATGCTTATCTGGCCTTGTGGAATGGTGTCGAGAGGTTAGTCAAGGCTCCGCGGGTGGCAGGTCTGCGGCTGTGTTCGGGGTGAGGAGGGGGTTGGAAAATGCGAGTCGGGGCCTTTTCCGGCGTTACCCCCCGGCGTCCGCGTCGGTAGTCCGACCGCCATTAACACCCTCGTCGCTTATCGAGCTTCATTACGGGAACGAAGCCGACGATGACGAGCGATTTTTCAGATGTAATTAATTTTAACGACTCGCACTCGGAGTGCAAGTTTTCTCGCGCGGCTAATGGCTAGACCTGCGCTTTGGTGAAACGATCGTTCGATTACGGGCCGAAATGTATCGGCGTGTTTTCACTTGCGTTAACGGTGCCTGACAGTTGCCAATGCTGGACGTTCATACTCGCGACTGGCGTACGAGCAGCATCCACTTATCCAGATAAGATCTTGTTTTCCACGCCGGTCCCCCGCTGGGCGATCGCCACTCTCACTTCTCGTCATATTTCGACCCGTCGCGAAAAAACTGTTGAAAAGGTTAACGCAAAACACGACCGCGCGATCATCACACGGTGACTAGCCGTATTCGGAGGACGGAACGATTTATTGATTTTTCGCTATTTACTTGCCGCTTATTTACCAAATTGTTTTCGATTGGGCGCCGCATTAACGTGTCATAAACGATCGAGCTTTTAACGCTTATCGCGATGCTATCACCAGCAAACGAAATCTCCGCGCTTCCTATTGACATTCCTCTTTAAAAGTTTTCGGATGCTTATTTGGGTATTTAAGACGCCATGCTTTAACAGCGACTCCCAAAAAGTCTGATAACGTCGTGGCACTGCCGACCGCAAGGGCGACCACGTATCTTTGTTTTTACTCCTGACAACATTTGATATCACAACTTTGCTACAAGCACCTCCTCGCCGTTTCCCGTACAAATGGGCCGCCGGTACCAAAAAAAGGAAAAGAAGAATTTACTGCTTCGTAATTGGGATGACAGAGACATCAATGGCGGCGACGTTCAAAGAGACCGTAAAGGTTGGTTACGGGTGTAAACTCGGGGTTTTAGTGTCATTCGGGATTTTTCTAGCCCCCCATAGGCTCCGGTGTTTATGGGGTTGTGCAACCGACCCCGTAAAACACAATACGTTTCAACATATGTACAAAAGGACACGCGGCAGGTTTATTTATTCGACTCTCTCGATTCCTCGACTTTGCCATTGTGCTCTGTAACATTCATCTTTCATGATAATGTAGACGCACGCAGAATCACAATTTAAAGCAATGTATTTCACATTTCTGTAAACAACCAGATAAGAACTGCTGAAATTTCGTTAATTTTTCTGACTTCAATTTCCTTTTTTATTTTATTAAGACCGAAGTGAATATTAATTCGTATCGTAAACAGTGAAAAGAGATTCTGAGATAAAATTCAAGCAGTGACGACAATATTATACTGAGAAAATTGAAATGTGCAAAGCATTGTCCACAGTAACGAACTGGGAATATGATTGCTAAAAAATATAAATTGTTGGCGATGGCAGTACGAAAATAAGTAAAACGTGAACAGCACTTTTTGTTATTCTTGATAGCAAAAATTAGCAGATTTTACACAAATTTTAAACGAGTTTTTTCTTACACAGACTTAAAACAATTTGAGTCGATTACACAGAGTAATATATACATACAATACAGTCAATATTTTGTTTCGTATTAGTCAACAACGAAATCGTATTATAAATCGCATTTTTACGGAAAATGAGCTTATGGATCGCGTTCTGAACGGCGTTTGGCCGTGCTCTTGAATCATTAGATAAACGTCATTTAGTCGAGCTACCAGGCATTCTCTGCCGAACGAGAGATACGCGACCGATCATTCTGTTGTAGCTGCATGCATAAATATTAATCCGCAGTCGCATAATCAGCCAGCGCTTTCGCGTCTCGTTCCGAATACGTATGCATTCATTATAACATGAGGCGTACGCTGATCGAGCTGCGGGCCAGCCGAACGAACATAGTGGCTTTCTTGTAATTAGAAATTTATGCACTACTTTGTCGGCGTGTTATTCAAATGTGACACTATGCTCCGTTTATGCAAACACTTGTGCGCGCGTACACTTCATAGTAATATTTATAACCGGGCAGACGCGACTCATTAATTACGGCATTAATGGGCTTATTGGGAAGACCAGCCATTCACTCTCGTTCGCCGTTTAGCTTCGCGAAATAGCGCTAATCGAAGATCGATTGAGTAATTGCCAAATTTTGTTTTCTCGGGATCGTCGCTCAGATTGCATCGTCCGAATGCGTGTTCCCGAAAAGAGTCTGTGTATTTCTTTTTTTCCCTTCATTTCGAAAGTGCATGAATCCCAAGAGCAGAGTGAAGCGTTAGAGGTAAGATCGATAAAATTGCCTTCGGCGTTCGCCTTTAATTCGCAAAGGCGTCAAATTCCGTCCGATGGAAGCGTCGAGGCCAGCATCGAACTCGAAATGGATGGTTTGGAGTCGGTATATGGCATGAGAGCGGTACGGTTCGGGAGATGTTATCTGATTTGGTGGGAGGCATCCACCGATATGTATACAATGCCATAGTCAGGAATATTACAGCCTTGACAAATTGCCGCGCTGAAGGCCGACCCCGGTAATTACGGGGCAGAAGACGCAGATATGCTCCCATATTGTATTCCGCGTACGTATGTGGTGGTGCTGCATCTTTATATCCTTAGGTAGGCTCTGCATAGTCAACCACTCTCCATCGGCACATTTCTCCTTTCCTCCGATCGATCAGCCATTTCTACTGACGACGATTTCAACTCGGCTCAATCCAAGCGTGTCTCGACCACGTTTACGCTCGTTTCCAAATACAACGAGGCGAAATATGGCAGATAAATACTTTGATATAGCAGTTTCTAAGTTTTCGTAGAGAAGGTTAACTTGAGAGAAGAGTAGACGAATCTGGTGCAAGTGATTTCAGCAATTCGGAGAGAAGTATCAATTTACAAAGAATTAAGCCTTTGCCGTATCGTAGGAGCGTATTCAGCGCGCGTTTGTGCGGAGTGCGAGGGCGTTGTTTACTCGGAGATCGACCCTCGTTCCGAGGCAAAGAAGAAAGAATGCCGCGATCGAGCGAGGAGAACCGAGTACGGCATGGGATTATTGCCCGCGTTGCCTCTGCGAGAACCGATACCTTCCTTCCTTCCTGCCTTCCATCGCGCTCTGGCACGAGCGTACGTGACCTTGTAGGAAGTTGGCTACCGCTTCTGTGGATATTTCCTGGATTATGGCAAAGAGGGAACCAAAGAATCCGCGTAGCTTTCTATATTGACGCAGAGCCGCGCTCGTCGGCTATTTATGCTCGTGCGAGTAGCCGACGATTAACTCATTAGCCGAGTCAACAGCGACTCCGACGTCAGCCGCTCCGCTCTGTGTGATACTTTCATTTGTACATTCGAAATATCGCATTTCGTGGAAACACGTATTACATTTCACGGCCTGCCTTCGCCCGCGCGGTGACTGGAATAGCAGCTTTGATACATTTCTTCTCCCAGAGAGGGATATGCTTCACTTCCTCCTTATTGCCTGGTCATTGTTTGTCGAGGAACAAGCTGTACCGCTTACATCTCATTTTCATGCAATCATAAGCTGCGTTTGGGACTCGCGTGTCTACCGTTGACAATCTGTCTTTACAGAATCAATAGACGTGTTTTTTTTTAACATTTCTCTCCCCACTCGCCAGGTAAGGCATTTTCTTATCAGAATGCCTTTTATCGAAATGCGAAAATAATCGCGAAAGAATTCCGGGGCCCGACGCTTCTCGTCCCTGCAGCGTCTATTCACCGTGGCATAAAATATACATCGTGGAGTGAAAAATGAAAAATCACCGGCGGAGAGTCGTTATCGTGAGGTAGGCGAAAGAACGAAACTGGGAAGCCAAATGAGCGATGATAATGCAGTAATCAATCGTTTGTGCGTCGGAGTCGCGGAGGAGAGCTGGTACGCCGAGCATAAATATTTTCCTTGCCTTTTCCTCGGGCAGCTTTCCTCGACCCCGCCATTAGCGTAGCTAATTTATGCATCATCAGTGAGTCCAACCCTTTCGCTCTCTCTTCCTGTATCCATCTTTCGGCTGATAAGTTTGTAAAGATTTTCCACCGCGACGTCTTAATTATGCCAAATAGACGCTGGATTCGCATCGGCAGGGAAGCGCCCTCCTTCATCTCCCGTTCGTCCCCGACTTCATTCACATCCGCGTCATCTCTCCGTTTTCCCATCCGCCACCCCCTCCACCCCACTCCTCCGTTACCGTCTCAACCGTTCCGTTTATGTGAGTAACAAAGGGCCAATAAACGCGGAAGGTAACCGTTCAAAGGATTACCCGGCCGCGGGACAAAGGCGCGTAAATTCATAAACGTGACGTGCGAGGCTCCTCCTCACGCAAGCCACGACAATAACACGCTGAAACGGTGACCCAAGATGGATCAAACAATGCCGTGCAAACGTTGCAGTCGCCTGCGTGAATCACGGAAAATCGGCTGATGGGAAGATACACGCGGACATTCGACATGTCGGACATTTCTCACCGGCGAGCGGACGATCGGCGGGTGATTCATCGGTGGGGCGAATCTGTTCACGTGCCATGTAACGATGTGTAATGGTTTCGTGTCCTCGGCAAACTCATTTTCCACGTGTCAAGGGTACTCTCTAACGAAGGCCAGGTGCGTCTTCGATGCCGATGTCGTTCGACGAACGAGCAAGTTTTCTCAAGTTGGGAGGGTCGAGAAGAACATCGCGTGGCAGAGCAACGTTTCCGAGGGTGAAATAAACCGCTTTCGCGATAAGACCGCGCCGCTCGTACCGACCGTATGTGCTCGTTTGCGAATTTTCGAGACTCTCCTCGTGTGTGGCACATTAAAACAAAAGAAGAAAGGGCAAGATCGTGCGGCTTCACGCTCGAGTTAACTCCGCGCTCGCAAGCGATATCGATGCCAGTAATTTCGACGTGGAGAAGCGGAAGCGCTCCTTTTAATTACCGCTTCGGCGAGTGTCGATAAACCGAGTTTCCGACCATCTTTGCAATACGATGAAATCCGCGGTGGTTAGCGGTGGTTCGCGGTCGTGCGCTGTGCGATTAAAGATGAAGGTTGATCGCATCGCCGCGATTTAGTATCCATTTTGTCACCGCGTCATCAGACCAGTGGCGCGATGGCTGCAGCTGGAGAAAGCTCTCGATTGGCGGGCTTCTCGGGAAAGCCAGGTGCGTGACGGCGGGCCGTGACGTCATTAATCCACCCATCGCTGTTTCGGGGGAGTGAGGCCATTGTGTAACAGGCGGGGGATGCTACGCAGCTGCTAACAAGGACGGGTTTCGCCAACCTCGGTGCTGCGTGTGCACACACAAGCACACGCGTGTTTACATCACGTGGGTGAGCGCACAAAGCCGTGTGGCCAATTACGAGGATTCTTGACCCGAAGAGGAACACTGTCCCGATTCTTCGAACCGAATTACCCGAATTCACCGGCCTGGATTGCGAGAGGATACATGTAATAGTTACGATTAATCGCATACGGCGCGTAACGTTGCGTTACAGTAGCGTGTAATGGCGACCGGTGGCGTAAATATTTATCTCGTGTCACGCGAGTAGTCGACGGGGCAGTGGTGCGCGAGATATGCGAGACTTTGGAAAACCATTGGCTAAACGTGCTCGGAACGCCAGTGACGGGGTGTAGATATAGGCCGTGAATTAATAAAGTCGCCATTGCCGTTGTGTCGGGGATCGTGAAGCGAAGGGCCGAAGGATTTAGCATACACGCACATCGCCTCGACCACGTGCTCGTGCACAGGGACGCGCGGCTGTGTCGGTGAGCGGGGACGAAGCCTTCCCGTATGGGAAGGTACTTACAGCCCTGCGAGTACGAGTGATTAGCGATATTTTATTTCGCATGGGAAACCGGACAGATGAGAACTAGTTGAGTGGGAGCTCAGCTCTCTTTCATTAGAGACCCCAGCCACTAGATGCTTCTCTTTTTCTCCCGTTCTCTGTCTTTCCTCGCTCCCTCCCTCCATCCTGCCGGCTCGGAGTCGCCCTTGAGCCCTTCGTCAAAGTTTCATCCCATAGGCGCTGTATCGTGATGGCGTTACCACCAATCTTCTATGCGACTCGCGTAACCGATGCTTCCTACGGAATAGTTTTGCATTCCGCGCGCAGTTGCCAAACTTCTCCTCTGACAAGAAACTCCTTTTTCGCGCGACTACGAGACTCGTCCCATACAAAGTAACCGCGCCGGATAAATATTTCATCAGTGGGATACTTCGTAAGTCGAGCGAAACAAAAGCAAGACCTCGCAATTACGGGAATCGATGGCAACATCGACACGAGCCACTCGGCACAATGGCCGCTTTCAGAATCTCGGCTGATCAACTTTCGCTCCAGTTGCACCCATTGACGTTGGGGTCGCGAAGCCGCGTGAATGAGCCGAAGATGCCGGGAGCGAAGGAGGGCCATTCAGGGGGCGAGAGATGAAAGAAATTAATCGCAACGATGAAAAAAGGCATGCGACGACGGGAGGAGGGGGAAGTGGGGGACAAAACTACGGCTCGACGGCAGTCGTGATGGCCGCTTTCCTGTCGGCCGAATGAAAAATGTAGTCTCGGATCGACAACCCTTTGTGCGGGACAGAAGGGTGCTCCTTTGGACAAGGGCACGGCGCTCACAATGCGAGGGGCGTGTGTCTCTTGGCGTGCCCTATTTACCCAGCGACAGAGGCTTTCCCTCGAAAAATATATCGGCGTGGACAAGCCCCCGGTGTATTATCGAGACCCTCGAGGAGCGTTGCGGCCAATCGTCGCGGCCGCTCGACGATTTTATTATGAAAAAGCGAAAGGCTGGGGTGGGCCGGAGGGGACCCCTTCTAATAATACATTCTACGCGAGCATACGTGTACCG